>CCAG010003366.1:0-35070 GCA_001077435.1 Glossina morsitans morsitans
GCTGCAGCACATCTTCAAGCGCAATTTTATCGACTTCTTCACATACAATACTGTGATTTTCTAATTTTGTTGGTTTAGCATCTTCCGTTGCCAAACTTGTGTATAATTATTTTCAAACATATCATCATCTACAGGATCTACGGGACTATGGGAGCAGTTCAATGATTCATCCATTTGACTATTGTCTTCATAGTTTTCCTCTTTTTTAGAACGGATTATACTCCTAAAAAGCATTTGCAAATCATATAAAACTCCAAAAAGCAAATACTAAAAAAAATTAATTAAATACCTTCTGCGTGGTTCATATGGGACCAAGAAATTTAAATCATGGCAATATTTATAACTTTCTACACCACCATTTTTCATTAATCTGAAATAACCGTCCTTTAATGTTTTCCAACATTTTTTAATCAACTCCACTAAAAATAAAAAAATTATTAAATATTATATATAATATATTATATATTATTTAGCATTAAGTATATTGAAAAGATGTCGGTACTGCTTGTTACGTGGTTCATCCAATAAATCAGCCAATTGTTTCCACTTGTCTTTTTTGTAAATATTATTATTATAATTCTCATGACTCCTATCGTAAACAAATTGATGCTCTTTAACAAAATCTTTTAAAAATTCATTAATTTTTTTTTAATGCGATGCAAGTACGAATGAATATATGAATGTAGACATGTAGACATTTTAAGATTTAAGATTTTTAAAAATTTTATATAACCTCGATTGAACGCAACAATTTTCACGTTCCACAAAGTAAAAGTAAAGTAAAAGCTAGGGCTTTACCTCTACATGTAGTGACTATGTCTCCAAAAATGCTGTGTCTAGCATTGAAGTCACCTGCAAGATAACATTTGTAAAGCTGTCTAGAAGGCCGGGTAAGCGGGTTATATCATCGTGTTACTTTAAAAAAAAAAAACCATATGAGAATGGAATTTAGAAATAGTGTTTTGTGCTTTAAAGCAACTTTTTTTACCAAATCGCTATTTCGTATCGATTTCCGCCATTTTCAATAGCTTTCATCCTCGCATCAAAATACGCTAGTATGACGAATATATCATACATTGCGCTCTGTTGGCCGGTAAAAGTATCACTCTCAAGCTCACTTACTTCTGTACTTTAACACAATCGAAGTGAAACCTCTGCTCCTCAATAGACACATCACGTGCAGCTACCTAGAAGCCAATTAGTGAATTAGTGAAACGACTTCATACCTTGCTTGCCTTGACAGACAATCTGCAAAGGAATTGAGACCAGCAGCCCTGAAAAATTAAGCAAGTCAGTCTACGCATGCCTTTTATTAGACTTCTCATTTTGTGAGCAAAAGAAATATCTACACAAACCACTCTAACCTATACAAAAAATTTAAGTTCTTTGATTTTTCTTATTCACATATTTATATTATTCATATTTACGAGTTTTGTGAAATTAGTTTGTAACGATTCACAAATTTTTGGTGATAGCTTTAGTGGCTCATTCACATGGATGCCTACTCTCAATTCCCTTCTTCTCTATCAATTTTTAAAAAGTTTTTACATATTTTAATATTTCACTATTAACACTTTTTTTACAGATATTTATCTAAACTGTAACAAAATTTTATGTGAACAAGATGTGATTTGGACTGTAGTGAAAACACAATTAAGGTTCTTTTGTATTGTTATTTATTTTAACTCTCTTTACTATACTTATTAATTTTATATTTGTTTTACTTCTGACCCACCTGAAGTGTGGTCAGTAACTTATATAATAAATTATTATAAGCTAACTTGAGCAATTAATATAATTAAAGTAGGTTATTACAAAAATGATAACGTAAGCGTTTAATACGATTAAAGTAGGTTATTACTAGAATTACGACTATGTAGGTTACAACTAAATTAGGCTATCTTAACTAGGTTAGGCGTCACATTATGTTGAAATGTGAACTTAGCGTAAATTCTAAACCACGGTAGAGCGCGACAGATCGACAATGCTACAGGACAACATAAATGTTTGAAAAACGCAGTATCAAATGATGCCAAGTAGTTTAGTAATTTACACCCGACGCAGAGATTTTTTGATAAAACAATGTTCATCTTCATCACGTCTATAGGTAATCTTGAACTCTACCAACCTAACCAGGGTGGATGATTTATTTTAGCTGGAGGAGTAAAAGCGAAATTAATAGGTAAGTTGACGAGCGCGTGTGCATGTTTTAGGCGTTGCAAAGTATTTCGAATGATGACGCCATTTCTGCCTAAAAGAAACTCCGCAGGAATGTGAGTTTCGCGATTTGTGTTGTCGTGTATCATTTCTATGTAATAATCGAATTCGCTAGATTCGTTATTCGGTATTATGAATTCAGTGATTATAGCTGCATTGGCTCCAGCTAATTCCACATTAATTGTCTTTGTTAGAAAGGAGCATTCTCTGCAAGAAATTTCTAATTACTTTTATTGTACTTTGTGCTTAGTTTAAGTTAAATTACCCTCGGTCAATAAGGGCAACATTACCGCGTAACGCCACCCCATTTATAACTTTTGCACATGCTTCAGCAGGAATCGTGGGAAAACGCTGCTCCAAAGTCCTTAGCTGGTCGCAACCGATAAATGTATTCAAGAGGGAATGGCTTTGTTATTTCAAAAAATGCATCGCCTGCTATTATATCTTATGTAGTAAGAATATCATTAAGTAGAAGGTGATGACTGTCGCCTGCGATACAATTACGTTAAGTAATAATTGATGAATTAATTGCTAAAAGTACCGGGCAATTCCAAAATGAAATTCGAAAAGCATGGACTTGGCTAAATGCCCAAGCATTGTCGCCACCACCGACGGCCATAGAATATTGTTGATATGGTCGTCGAGCATAGCTTGCATTTCTGCATCCGTTGATTATGTTAACAGCAAAGGAACATTTTACGGACATGCTTAAATCGACTTAGAATTTGACACTCATCAAGAATATATACTTTGTCCGAAGCTTCCTTTTGGGCGTTGCAAACGTTTTGACAAAATGAATACGCCACTTGTCCTTTGGTGGTGGGCGCAAACTCAGAATGTGGTCGTGTGGTTTTACTTTTTGGATAGCTAATAAGTCTTCTTTTTTTAGCTAAAATTTAACAATAAATAAAACAAAGAAAAGAATTACAAAAAGAAACATGCGTACCAATACGTTGCAAGACAACCGAGCAGAGCAAAAAGAAAAAACGAAAACAACAAGATATGAGAGTAAGCGAAGAAAGAAAAAGTCGTTATCGAGAGCACAACAAATATTAAGAGCAAATTTTACTTTCGTTTGACAAAATATATTGCTCAGAGTAAAATTTACTTTGTTGTGCATTTCTTATGGAAAGCTTTTTATAAACTGCCGACTTAAGAGATGAGCTTTTTATAAATTGGCGACTTAAGAGATGAGCGAGTCTGGAGGTAAGGAGGTAAATGGACAAGCAGCACAGTATGTCGTATTTGCTAGGAAAGCGTGTAGTGTATGGCATTTAATAGTAGTTTTGCCAGAGATTAAAAAAATTAGTTGTTTGTTACTTGCTCATAAGAGATACAACGATAAACATTTTCATATATATTCTTTGGATCCGGAGAAAATGGAAACAATCGACTACGCCCACCCGATATTGTCGAGCATTGAAAATGTATTTTTTCATTGTTTTTTTTTTTTTTTTTTAATTATTAGATATTAATGATTACCGGCCACAACCGAACTTAATTTTCTTGAACTTATTGCTCGTTTTTCATTTAGACTTGGCGCTCTCCAGAATTGGTTGAATAAAATCGATAAATTGGAAGGTGGCTTGGAGGAATTTTTTCAAGGTTATCAATATTACGGCTTCCATTTCAAAGAAGATAATTCAGTGGTGGCTCGCGAATGGGCACCCGGTGCCAAAGAACTCTACATGATTGGAGATTTCAGTAAGCCTACGTAATTGTCCTTTTCATTCGTATGCATTAAGTTTTATATAACATTGGAACGTTTTACAGATAACCTGAAAAACTCATAAGATATTATATATAAGAAGACCTGGGAGTGGCCATCGTGTTTGCATAAATTGCTTCTTTTCTCAGAAGTATATAGAGCCCAGACTTTATCGACACGTAAACTAATCTATTGAAGCTACTACGTCCTATTAACCGTGCAGAGACGATTACCTGTTAATTTCAATAACAATATTTATAAAAAGTTTTATTTCGATATCTGCTATCGGTTGTTAGCTGCAGCTTTTTGGCTATTTGAAGCCAATTATTAGGTGGAGTCAGTCATAAGTAATTTTTTCATCAGATATTTATTTTAAGACTAATGAAACATCACCACCATATTTTGATTAAGCATTTGAGAGTGAAGTAAGCGAAAGAGCGAGCGAATGAAAAAGAATTTAAACAGAGACACGCAATGTGCTTAACTCTAAAAATGACAAAAACCACTCAGAATGTGTATGAGAAAAAGTACATATGATTTTTTCCCATATAAGCGTTCTCTCGCAGAATTTGTAAAAATTTTTTCTAAAATTTCTTTCCTGCACCCACTAGCTCTGTGAGAGTGTAATTAGAGAATAATTGTGGTAATCTGAGAATAATAATGGAACATAATAATGGAGAATATAATGGAACATTTTAAATGTAATCGAAGATTTGGTACCTTTGGTACCTCTTTCCAATGTTTCAAGCAAGTGTAACAAAGATGATGGCCGCATTCTAAAACAGCGCACTATAAAAATAACAAATCTAATAAAATCGATCATTCCTTTTCTGTCTTTTTGTCTTACTCTGTCATCTTCCTCGAAACGGCATATCGGGCAGAGTCCAAGATCTTTTTTATTCTCTAAATATTTAATATATTTCAAACGGGCTAATTGCGTGACAAATATTCTCTGCGCCTCGTAAAGCTGTTCTCTTTACTCCATAACTCTTTGACTGATCTCATGTTTAAAATCTTTAAAATTTGATTTCTCTTCAGCTTTTTCAAACAGCAAACAGCGTCCACTGAATAGGAAGAGAAGAATATACGGGAGAAGTTCTTTCTTAGAATAACGGTGATGGCTAGAAAATATTCTTTCACAGCCGAATATAATTTTCTTACTGGTATTGTTTATACATATTTCTTAATGAATCCTAAAAACCTTTTTTTATGTCCTTTCAGATAAACGTCAATAGGCAGCCAATTAGTGTTATCAATGCTTTTATTAACTGTGATAATTTTATTTATAATTTTGTAAATTAATTTATATGTTGGTTTTTCTTTTTTATTTATTTAATATTTCTAAATCAAAAGGTTTGGTTTTCCTTCTACAAATCAAAAAAAAAAAAAAAAATGAAATGAAAATTATATTTTAATTGATTCAGTTATTACTCATTTTTTGTAAGCAACAGTATGAATTTCTCGCAAACGCTCTTGCTTTTCACAAATCTATATTTATTCAAAGGAATTGTTTGCAAATTTTTAAAGAAAAGATATAAAGTACTCTTAATTTACTCTTTGTGTTCATCTTATGAAGTCTATCAAAAATAAAAAGAATCTATGCTTAATTAAACTTAATGTATGATTATAAACTTAATTTAAAGAATGTAACGTTCGATTATTGTAGCGTGTTTTTGTCGGTCTGTGTTTACTATGTTGTTTGCGAAAGGGGGCAATAAACTAATATACTTCCGTTTTTATAATCTCTTTTCTTTGCTCAAAAGGTATAATAGCTAAAGTAAACGAAAGGAATTATAAAAAGAGAAAAACACCGAAGTCTATCTGTATAATATAAGGGTGGGTTTTGCTTTATGCAATGGGTTTGCATTATGACAATTCGTGCTCAATTGGCGGACTTAGAAAAAAAAGCAATTAAATAATAATTCATGTATCAATAAATGAAAAAGGAAAAAAAATGTACAAATCCAAGCTGCAAATGAACCCCTAAACCATTGAAAACATGCAAAAGATTCACAACCGGCACAGTAAATAACCCCCGTTAATTTTCGAATCATAATGAGATGTTAAGATTGCAAATTAGTTTAAATATGACATAGGCAAATCGCGCGTATAATTATGTTTACATTGACTTAGTTAATTAGAGAACCGGTTAGGGACATTAATGCTTATCTCACCAAGTAATGAGGACGAGTCTATAGTACCATTAATTAACCTAATTAAGAAGGAAACACCAATCTATGTTTTACAAGTGACACTAAGCATAACAGAAGCAACCTATTTTCATGAAGAGGAAGAGAGACAAGCGGGTCCCAAGGGAAAACAGATAGATCTGTGTTTGAACGGATTCAAGTGAATCTATATAAAACCTATAGGAAGGAGACCACAACCAGAGACCACAACAGAGGCATATTTAGGTATTGGTCCAAATAAGCACATGTATAGCCTTTGCGTAATGTAAGGATCTTTTATTCTTTGGACCACATCTTAATGAAAACTAATTCAGACCTAGCTTTACTTAAAGAGAACTCAATGTGCAAGTTAAAATGTAATCTTTGGGCATATACATGTTCATAGTGTAGTCTTACGCACACATGTTCTACAAACTTAAGTGTTCGTTTCAGTTACGCTCTTCACCGCGTTTGTTTACGTTAGATGTCTTCAAGCAGGGCATGAAAATTTTGTCGCGCAAATGTTGTTAGCGAAATATCTTATATATATAATGTTTCTGTGCGAAAGCTTTAAAAACTTACGAACTTGCAACAACCAAAACAGCAGTAAGTGCAAGGAAACCGTCGGATAAGAAATATATTATTATATAATTATATTTTAATAAGATTGTGCAATTAATATAAAGTACTGAATTCCCTTAAGAGTCCTTTGTTATGTTATATTTGAAGCAAATGAGCTCAATTTTGTAAAAGTTTATCAAGAGTTACCAATTGTTAAATTGCATGATTGGATACAATCTGAGCCTCAGTTCATGGATTTTCCACCTTTTTCCATAATTAGTGCTGAGGTTGACATATTTCGGCGACCCTTCCAAATAAAGTGGTTCAATAGGTATATAGGTTCAATGATACATTAATACTTATCTTAACAACTTTTTTTAAATTAATTGGCGCCAGATTTACATTATAAGCCTTCATGTATCTTAAGTCTATTTCTGTGAATTGTTGTTTTTATTTGTTCTTTTAGTTATAGTATGTGTCCGGTTTCATTCTTCAGTAAAGATAAATGTGTTATATTATATTTATTGTTTACTACATTCTTGCAAGCCATTTCTAACCCGAACTGTTTCTCTATCAATGTCATACACTGCAGTTATCCTCTCTAGGTTATTATATTGAGTGGATTCACTTATTTTTTTTGGCAAAAACTAACTCGAATGAACAATAGTTACGCACAATTGATGGCGTAGTGTTAAAACAGTACGTAAAGTACCAAAGACATTCATCCGCTTGTGTCGACGGATACGTAAAATCTTACGGATTGCTTAAAAGTTTTATGACTTCTCTCAATTGTGCCAAGTTTAGGTGGCCTGTCGACGTCAACTTTTCAATTTCGAGCAGATTGCTTGATTTCGTCAGTACAGACTTCTCATATTCTGCTCTCACGTAAGTAAATAAGAAAAGTAAATAAGAAAGAAAACAAAAAAAAAAGAAGCATGTACACAACTAGCAGAGAGGTACAACCACAACCAGTACAGAATCAAATTGTAAGTGAACCCGTAGGCAACCCATATGGTAACCAACACCAATTAATTTTCGAATCATAATGGTTAAAAGTTAGTTTAAATACGACGTAGGCAAATCGCGCGTATTAAGCAAAATTATGTTGATGGGCTTTATAGAATACGATATTGAGATTAATAGACATCGTTTAGGTGTCTGCAAAGGATTCTAAACGGGTTAACTAGCCATAATTATATTTACGTCGACTTAGCTTAATGAACATCAAGTGCATAGAAAAGCGGTTGCGGACATTAAAGCTTATCTCATCAAGCAATGTGGACGAATTCATAGTATAATTAATTGACTTAATTAAGAAGGAGACACCAACAACCAATCTTCGCTTCTCAAGTGACGGTAAGGATAACAGAAGCAACCTATTTTCATAGGGAGGCAAAGAGACATTTCTTTTTCAAAAACGCTCAATAGGTGTATATGTGCATATGATGTCCACTTAATAGTAGACATGTTGCTCAAAGGTTTGCACATGTTTATAAAGAGAATTTTAACATGTTTCCCCTGGAAAAGATTGATAAGCATATATTTAGATGTAGTCATGTTTATATGGAATGTCATACATATAAGAAGGCCTTGGACCAATATCCCGCAACAATATCCCTACTAACACTATCTCACAACCAATACGTTACACAAATTTTAAGATATTTTTTAAAATGGTCTTAGGGTATTTTTATGGTTTTAGGAGGTTTTTTAACATGGTTTTAGGGTACTCCTCATGTAATGGCTTGGCATTCGGTTGTGTAGGGTATCTTGGAGGTAGGCTGGATTTGTGTTCGCTTGTGTGTGCATTTGCTTAAGAAATTGTTCGTATCAAAGTAAGGAATAGAATACTTACTAATGGATTTTTTGTGTTTGACCTTTCGCTTTCATTATTTTCGTGCAAACTTTACTTTACAAGGAGATTTAACATATTTTCTTATTTTTTTATATGCCTATCTATTTACTAATAAAAAATTAATATTATAATTATTTTTCCTATAGTTTGCTGTATATATTTTTCCAACGTATTTTATTTTCCTATATTTATCAGTTTTCCTATTTTTATCTATTTTTATCTATCTATCTTAAAAAAATTTTGTTGTAAAGAAAACATTCGTATATTATATTTTCTTTCTATTTGGGGGCTGACGCAAGGAGGCATTATTCGTGTTTTCTTGTTGGGACTTCAAGTTTGCCGACTTTTTACAAAGCTTTATGGGAATTGACAAACCATATGGTTTTGCATATATTGTGGGGGCTTTAGCCCATACCTGATAGTGGGGTAAGCTCAGCGGGACCAGACTACGACTCATAAGAAATTTTTGTTCTAAATGTTTTGTTAGTTTTCGGTTAAATTATATACTTTCCCTTTCCTTTTGATATTAGCTCACTGACGCCATTGTCTTCATTTTCTAAGCATTAATTAAATTATATTAAATTAATTTCGTTTTAAAGCCTTTTACCCATTTTTATTTAATTCAATTTCACTTATTTTCCCTTCTTAAGCTCTAATGATAACCATACGCAGCACTTAACCAGTAATAACTGACTTAACTCATTCTGTTGTTTCTAAACTTAACGAACTGATCGCCTTGTTCTCATTCCCTTTGTTCTCATTCCTCTCCTTAATCCTAACTCTTACTCTAACTTAGTCTAGCACTCTCTCCTCAGAGACGAAGAACCTGTGAGACCAAAACGAAGGACGACTTTAGCTCCTCACAAAATACATGCAAATACAACAAAAAGACAAAAAAGCGCAAGAAGAGATAGTGATCGCTTCTTTTAAATTTTAAATTTATTTCTTTAATATATGTTTATCTTACACTAATGTACATTTTCTTTACATTATATGATTTGCAATTTGGGTTTATACCGTGCACTATTTTGTTACAATTTACTTCAAGTTTCCCCTTCTACAACCGGTGTATACTCAAAGCTAATCCCAGGCGTTCGTTACAAGAAAATTTATTGTTTAACAAGACCTTTCATTTGCTATTGGATTCGCTTGCTTTTATTTCACAAATGTAAGCTTTTTGGAGAAAACAACCAGTATAGCAAGTGTGTAAAGCATGACGCTTTTTGTTTTCCCGAAACTGTTAAAGTTGTCGTAAAGCACAGTTCTAGATACCATTTTGAAGAATTTCTGAAAAGTATTGTACCATTTTGAAAAATTACCATAAACCACTGTTCTAGATGCCTTGTTGAAAAATCCACTCGATGAATCGGATGTATTGTTCAGCGTATAGTCACTACAGGTTGCTTCAAGGGACTTATTCTGCAGATCGAAGGATGATTGACAGTCCTATTGCAGGAAACAGCCAATCATCAACGTGCTGAAGGAATAAGATTGAATATTCTTCAGACCAAAGGATAATTGACAGTCCGATTGCAGGAAACACCTAATCATCAACGTTCTGAAGGAATAATACGGAATGTTTACCTTTCTGCATGACCGTCGATGAACAGTAAAAAAATGATCGGTGGTCGCGCGCTGTTTTATAGCTGTCGATTCGCCACACTTGCTATGCTGCTAATACAGATCTGAGAGAGAAATAACTTGAGGTAAATTTCTGATTTACAATGTTGTGTATTAATAAGCAAAGAGCTTAATGGTGAATATGTCTCTCCACATTTGTATTTTGCTGTTGTCAAGGAGATTTAGGAAAATTTCCATGACGTCAGCAGTACAAACCGGTTCTTAATACCTAAACCGTTCTGTGTGTGTATGTATATGTGCACACAAAATTGGTCTCTTGTGTAATGAGCAAATGTGGAGAGAGACTTCTTATTTCCAAGGCAAGAATGGATGGACATTTAAAGAAGTTCAAAATTATATATATAATTATAAAAATATGTAAATGTAGGTGTAGGTAAATTTACGTAACGTTAGTAATAGCCTACTTTAAAACTACTATTTTGTTTTAGTTAGCATAATAATTTATTAGAAAGATACTGACAACAGTTCAATTGAGTCAGAATTAAAGTCAAACAAGAGAATTATAATAAACGTCAATTTATTGGAATCTTTATTGTGTTTTCACGACACTCTATAAAAAAAGCAAAATTTGCAATAGCAAAATAACAGTCGTCAAGTCAATTATGCTGATTTACATTTTTGCTTCCATGTTTGTTTTTATATCCACCACTGTAAGATAGGAATGTACTCAATTTTTTCGCGTCATGTATGTAACACCCAAAAGTAAGCTTCAGAGACCCTATAAAGTATTGTGAGGACACAAAGTCGTGCCTTCGTTTTGGCCTCACGGACTCTCCGTCTCTGGGGAGGGGAAGTACTAATATAAGAATAGCTTAAGATAAAATAAGTAATAGCTTAGGAATAGATTAGTAATAGAATAAGTAATAGCTTAGGAATAGCTTAGGAATAGAATAAGTGGTAGCTTAGGAATAGATTAGAAAAGAATAGTGTAAGCATTGGTTAGGAGTAGTATAGGAAAATTAGTTTAAAGCAGTCACGTTTTGGCTCTCGAGCCAGTCAGTCGTGGTTGGGCTCTTGAGCCGATAAGTCGTGTTCTGGCTCTCGGGCCAGGCAGTAGAGTTTGGGACTCGCGCGAGATAAGTCGTAGGTAGGCTCGCGAGTCAATAAGTCGGATTTGCAATTAATAACTGTCGCGAGTGTGGTTTTATCATGTATTGTATTATTATTAATTCACCGAGTGTAACCAAATAATGAACTAATAAAAGAAAGAACTAAGTCCTTGCAGACAAACAGAAATTTTCTTGTGTTTGCTTTTCTTCCCTGGGCCGCTGAGCTGCCCCAGCCAAAGGAAAGGGCCGAAAAGGCCTCACAGTATCTATCTATCTTGATCAGCGTGAAATTTTGAGTTGATTTGGCCATGTCTTTCCGTCTATGTGTCTCCACGTGCGTCAACATGCGTCAATGTGCGCCAACGTGCCTCAGTATGAGTCAACGTGGGTCAGTGGGCGACGCCGACAGCGCTGCTGACTCTGACTGCGCTGTCTACGCTGACTGCGCCGCCGGCAATGAATGCGGTGGCTGACTAAGGACTTCCCATCCTAACGCATTCAGTTTGTGTTGTGTCACCAATACAGTATGCGGCCGAGCATTATCGTGGTGGAACACTATTCAGTTTCTATACGCTAATGCAAGCCTTTTTTCCTTAATAGCTGCATTCAATTTATTCAGCTGATTGTGGTACAGATATGCGTTAATGGTTTTTCCCTGTTTCAGCAACTCGTAGTATATTTGACCTTTCCTGTCCAACCACGCACAAGGCAGTACTTTTCGTTGATGGATACTTGGTTTTGGAACTGTTGCTGATAATGTTTCTGGTTTGCAGTAAGATTTTTCTCTCTCAATATTCTCGTAAAGAATCCATTTTTCATCTCCAGTACCCAGTTTGTCCAAAAACGGCCCCACATTGTGTCTAATCAGAAGTGATGAACACATTTTTACACGATCAAACAAATTCTTTTCCGTTAATTCATGTGGAACCGAAATACTTTGCTTCAACACAAACCCAAGAGATTTAATCTCCAACAGTTGTATGATGACGCCTAACTCTTCTGAAATTTCTCGACTTGTTAAATGTGGATTATTTTCCAACATGGATCGCAAAACATCATTATCGATCTTGGATGGTCGTCTAGATCGATCACTTTCTTGGAGGCTCAGATCCCCGGAACGAAATTTGCTTAACCATTTTTGACAAGTACGAACATTTACAATATCTTTTCCAAATACCGCACATAATTTTTTACATGCAACCGATGCGTTGCTTCCTTTTTGGAATTCATACGAAATGCAGTGTCGTAAATGCACTTGATCTACTGACATGTTTTTCACTTTACATACCACACAAGTAAATCACTAACGGTAAAAGAAGACTCCTTTTATATTATACAACAGGTAAAAAAACAACAACAAAAATCCGAATGACTCACTAGCCAGATACTTTTTTTATTTATAAGAAAATTACCTGCCTATTTAAAATACGGCAGAACGTTTCCTCCAACCTATTCTATATAGAGTAAGGAAGCAATCACTTCCTTTCAATTTGTAGAAAGAGATAAAAATGCAATAAAGACCATTTATTTTGAGGTGCCAGTATATTCATCAAATTCTTTTATTCGAGAGTCTCAAATGGTAATTTCGAAATTATGGATCGATTAAAATACAAAAATATATCTAATACATATATCTACATACATCTAATCAATCTTTTTTATCACTAATCAATAAATAAGTTTATTTACGTTTATATTATTTTTTTTATTGTTATTTTTTACAAATTTTTTGAACACGTTTACGTTGTTGTCCTCATTTTTAGTTCTAAAACCATATGTTTTTGCTTACATTGTGATGTAAAACCAAATGGTAGCGCCGCTGCGCTTAGGACTTTTTAACCCGAAAACAAAAAGGACTCCTCATTTTGACTCCCTCATGGGAGTGCCATTCTCGGCCTCGCAATGTATCACCGGAGGTTTTCTGAATTGCAAAATAAGCCATAAATTTGCATTACAATTGCACTCAAGGCACTTGGAAAAGATGTTTCTTGCGGCGGCAACTGACAAAAAAGTTGAAAGTGTCGTCTGCACCTTATTATTTACAAATCATTGCAATTCTCTGTAATTTCATGCCGCATATGACGTGTAAGTATTTTTTGGCGTCGACTCGAAAAGCAACGTAATGCATTATTTGAAATTTTTCATTTATGTAAAAAATGCTTATTATTTTATTTCATTCCATTTTATCAAACATTTTATATAATTTTGTTTTTATTCACGCGTGCCTTCTTCTGCAATTCAGAAAATCAACAACAGAAGATTCGCTGGTGTACAGAACTTATTTAAATAATAAATTTTACCTTTGTTGAACTATATGCTAAAGTTGGTTGTATTTTACCCAACGACAGCACGTTGTTGTTGATTGTATTGAATATCCAATGGCGAAAGCCATGCATAATGCAAAGCTAGATAAGTTTGAAGTTATGTCATCGAAGCAAGCGCCAGTTGACTAAAAGGTACATGATTAGTACCCGGGGCAATAGCAATGCTACAGCGCCATCAGCGATGCCAAAATTACTACCTTTAAAAAGTTGTTTTTGTCCAACAAAACATTTATCATCGAGTTCTCTCATTTCTTTCTCTATCTGCGTCTATTAGCCATCATACAACGCTGCTACACAATCTGTCTGGTAAAAACTGGTCTTAGCTTGGAATGTTACGTAACCTAATGGTACATGAACGCTACAGGCTATAAAAATGTGCTGCCCTCTTTGGGAGGACAGCAGATGCCGCTCCGGGCGCCTATGAAGAACTACGCATTCTGTACTCCAGAATGTAGGAAACATGGTTGTTCAGAAGCTTTTCATGCGGACAAAAAAAGAGTTTTCAATTGATAACTCAGAAAATGTTAGTCAATGTCCGAAAAATGCTTGTAATTGGATTGCCAAAGCTCACTCCTTCCCTGGTTCAGATGGGATGTGATCTTGCATACTAGTAAGTTGTTGTGGTACAATTGTTCAAGTTCTGATCTATAAATTAATTTATCGATACTATCTGGCATTTTCTGAACTGTGGAAAAGCAGTGTCGTTGTTGCTGTATGCAAGAGTGCCGATAGGGACGATAGTGCTCTAGGCAAGGCTATAGGCAAACTTAGTGTAGTATCTAAGTAGAATTCTTCCGTCTCGCTCAGTTCACTGAAATTTTAACCCACAAAAAAAGCAGAAGAAATCTTTCTTAAACCAAATAGCATTGTAAGATATTCGAGCTGTCTCCTTGGCCTCACAAATGAAGGATATTTGACCGAACTCTCCCATTTCGATATAAAAAGGTAAAGCTGTATAAAAATCCATTAAAGAAAATATGGATTTCTTGTCCAATATGTCAAGGAGACCATTTATGAAAGGCAGTGGGTGGTTATCCCTCAATATAATCTTATGCAAATTACTGTAATCAGTGTTGCCTATCTTTTTTGTCACTAATACAATTAAAGAGACTTATTCCGAATTGCTTACTTTTCACCGAAAGGTCATCTTAAATGTCCTGCAATTTCTCCCTCTCATAATAAAACAACCTACGCGGGGAAAAGTGGAACGGCTTCGCAAAAATCACTCGCAATATCATTTACCAGTGTCATAAAATTCCGTAAGGATTGCAAAAAATTTTTTCTTAGGCTTATAACTGATCTGAGCACGTTATTTGTATGCGATCACTATCATCGTTATCACTTTAATTCCCATTAACTTGGCGATGTCCTTGCATTTTGTAGTCCTTAATGATTCATACTACGAAACTAGCCTTCCTCAAAAACTATAGAATACCGCATAGTATCATCAGAAACAACAAACATTTTGAATTAAAAATATTCATTCTCATCTTGCATTTTACTTCACCTAAAATATTCAATTGACTTTCAATTGTTCCGTAATATCGAAAATTCAGATTTGTTTCTCTAAAAAAAGGAGGTGCATATACAAAATTTTCGCCATACAAAACTTATTGGACGGCCATTATCAATTAATCTTTCTAATCGAATTTCATAATTAACATTATCTCTATGAAAGTGTAACCTGTTGCTTATACCTTTGAGCGCTTGTGAAGCCGTCTTCGCTAAGTTTTTCATGTATAGCAAAAGTGATGGCAATGTAGAAGAATGCCCAATTCTTGATGTTGGGGGTATGACAATACAAAATGATGTTCGTTGGATAGAATATATATTGAGAGTTTCGAAAAATGCTTGGTTTCTTAAAGCGTCGTAAAAAATTCTTAACTGCAGCCGATATCCGTATTATTTGTACCACCTATATCCGTCTGAGATTGGACTATAGGTCGCATGTTACTCTGCTTGCGGCGAAAGGCTTTACGTCACCAAGGGCAAGTTTCCTACAGCGATATAGGACATTTGTTCAACAGGATTACAAGGCTTCCTCAACCTTCGCACCCACTCTCCTTAGAATTGCCTCCGTATCGCACGAAACACTATCGCGAGTCGTCAGTCTTTAATCACGCTGCCCGTCTTTGGAACAATCTGTTTTTCCCACTTTCACTGATGTTTTAAATAACACTCCTTCCTTTTTGCATTATTAAAAATAAATCTTATCCACTTATTAAGAATTAACGCTTATAAAATATAAAAAAACAATCCTTCCCTGTCTATCTGGCAACAAAGAAAAAATCAATCGAAAATTTTTTGAGGGCTACTCTTCAGTGCCACTAAAAGGGGATCGGAGGGTGTACCTTAACTTAGCTAGGTAGTTGGGGAGATATGGGAGGTTGTAAATGTTGTTCATGGACTCTCCAAATGTGATTACATGGTGTATCATATTCATTTTGCATTATTTCATCGGGATAACTCATCGAAGCTAAACTTTTTTTAAAAAAAAAAACCAAAATTCATTAATTCATATTGCGATAGCAAATTCAAATTCAGCCAAATTTGAACGCCATAAATCAACGTTGAAGAGACATACGAGTGAACTTTTTGTTGGTATTTATTGAATTTTTTTTCATAAATTATAAAAATGCTTTTTATAAATTAACTGAAAATAGACATTAATTTTCTCTTCAAATCCGAATACAAATTTTCTAATTTTTTGGATGTATTTTCAATCAAACTTTTGAAACTTTATTTTTCTGACACTTGTAATTTGTTAGACGACCAATTTCTTTCTTTTCCTCTCTCAACAAAAACGCCTGAAATTTAAAAAAAAAATTTTTCTCAACATGGCGCTGTTTGATCAACAGCAAAGAAAACATTCTTGCCAGACTCATGTTTGCCTCATTTTCCCCCCTGCCAACATCGGACGTGGATCCAAGCATTCATCATCACAGAAAATTCGTCAGGTGTGAATATCTTTCGCATGATAAATACCTATCGTGTAAATCTTCCATCGACGAAGTCGAACGTGAATTTTCCTGTAAACTTAGTTCACTGCAAACATGATTAGAACGAAAACCGATAGGCAAAAGATTGGATAATTTTCAAAAATCTATACCTAGATAAAGCGACCGCTACAAAGTAGGTACAATGTAAATGCCTAATAGTGGTTCGATTATGACCATGAATTTTTTGTAATTGTCTGACAGCCGTTTTACGGAACGATGAACATCGGTCTTGCTTCCTCGAGTTATTTTTCTTGCCAGATCTCCACCGATGGCATTGATGGTTGCTTCTGCATCTAGAAGTGCCTTCATTAATTCGTTAACCTACAGCATATGGTGGAACATCCGGGTTTTTCTCCAGGAGAGTAGCAAGCAGTTTTCTCTTGCTTTGCTTGATAAAATACTAAAACTTCCTCCAACGCATTGCTGAACGAACTTTATTTTTACTAACATGACCACGGGCGTTGTTACGGTCTTTTTGGTAATCGAGTAAATTCTGATGTAAGGGTTTGGAATCTAGTGGATCATAATTAAGAGAGGGACTCGTTTCACTATGGATTATCGTGGATGGAATTAATTGAATATTTTTTGGTTCGCAACCAGAAGAAAATAATTTTTTCTCACCCAAACAATCATGATACTGATGATCACTTTCGTGAAAACTCCAGCATTTGACACTAATTGCTGCAATATCTTCATCAGTTTGGACTTCAGATTCTTCAAAATCAGGTACAAGTGATCGAGATAATTCGAAAGTCTTTTTAGAGAAGTTTGGTGTCTTTGGAACCAAAAATCCGGCGTATAACATCTCGTGTGTTCTGCACAAATCGCGCTATTGAGCCACTGAATGGACGTTGACATAAAGAAGTTCGTGTTGAATTTCAGGAAGTAAGTTTATTTTTAAAAGTTCGACTACAGTGGCTTTTCGTAGCGGCTGATCTAATTTGTCTGTCAGTTCCAAATCACTGCCGTAAAAATTGTCAAACGACTCATTCATTGTTTGCTTACGATGTTTTATCATTTCACGATAATCCATAACGGGCCCAACGTCTCTATACTGCTAACGTAAGGCTGAGTACAAATCGCTCCAAACTACTGCCTTAATACATTAATACTTAGCCACGTTAGCTTTACCCTCGAAAAAAGCATTGGTAAGCTGACTAACAGGCTAAAATCTTCACCTAAAGCAAAGTAAAGTAAGCTAGTGTAAGTGTATGAAGTCGCCACGATCAAGGACCGCAAGATTTGGTTGTCTACTCAAACAAAACGCAAAAAACATTTCTCAATATTAGCTTCGATAGCTTTAGACATTTACTTACCTATTAATGCGATCATATTTGCTTGCTGTGCCGCGATACTAGCAGAAATCATTTCTTTTAAACCTTCGGATTGCTGTAATTCGCTGTCACCGGATCCGCCACTGTTTAATCTTGACTTAGATCTGACCTAGTCATGGCAGGAGAAAGAATTTCATTCATACCACTACTCAAAAATGGTTGCAAAACATGGACAAGCGGTGTCTGATATTATATATGTATACGCACAAGACTGCTAAAATGTGTGATGTGTGTGAGGGTCGATTGATGAGATGGCTTTTTATTGCAATGTCTTTTTTGTACATTTCGGAGATCGGGGTATTGACATAGCCCCTCAGCTTTCTTTCTTTCATTATCTTTTGACATTTTTGAAGAACTGAATTTAGTTTATGTAATAATAATTATGACTTTGAAGTTGTGAGAATAAAATTAAATACATGTGAAGAAACGCCTTAATAATAATTCAATTATATAAGATAATCACACTATCAAATCAGATGTCGGCATCTGACAGAATTAGACGCACGACAAGAAGGCGTTGTCCATAAAACAACTTGTGTTGAGTTTTTTTTACATGCGATTAGGTAGTTAAATTTCAAATTGAAATCTTACTTAGTTATTCCTCCCTTTTTTTAGAAAATATTATGTAGGAGTTAATTCAGAACATGAAATATGCGTAATAGTGAATTCAGTTAATAGAAGGGTCACCACTTCCACGCACATCCGGAGGATGTTTTCTTGAATATGGTCCTCTTTGGTATCGGTTAGTGTCAGCACACATCCAATAACTGCCACGTACCAAAGTGACCAACATTACACTAACGAGACCAGGAACCATAAAGAATTTCAGGTAATTGCAGGTAATAACAGTACCAGTCACAATGCTTTAGCAAGATTTTAATTTCCGCACAACTCTTTGAATTAGAAGAAAAGGCAAAAAAAAAAAAAACAAAAGAGAAATTGAGGATATATCAAGTGTTTTAAGGACTGTGGGATAATGTGAGGCCCCATGTTGGGCGCCACTTCTCGTAACGAACCGAAGTTAATATTTTTTTGACTACATTCCGGCTCATTCCTCACGTAGCCGTGGGCTGAAATGAACGTGCAGCTTTTAGTTTCCGGATGAAACTAAAACAGACAGAACTGATTGGAGCAGCATGCCTGGCTCCGATCCCTGCTCGCCGAATTGGGTGGTCTTTAACCAGTTTTGGCAGGAGAACTGCTGCAATAGCCACTACAGAGTCCGATTAGCCGTGGGAGGCGATGTTAGTGTTTTGCCATCCCCTCCTAGTCCATCCAACCTACGGAATTCCTATTGTAATTTCTTCTTGTGCTTACCCTCTTATCTGCGTCCAACTGTCACGTCTACTTTTTAAATATTTTTCCTAGCAGCTCATTTTTATATATACCAGAAAATAACAGACATCTGCTATTCGAATTTTGATTTTACAAGAATTTAATTTTTTTATTTAATATTTACTTCTTAATAGTTATACCACGATAAGTGTAAATAACTTGTTAGGCTTATACAATTGGAAATGCATGTATACTTTGCTTAGTACTTCACTTTGCCGTAGAAAGACAGAAAGAAAATTCATTAAAGTTCTTTATATTTTGTTCATTACAAAAGACGAAGATAGACCTTATCATACAATTAATATTTATCTTTTACATTGTCATTCACTTTTAGGATCATCGAAAGTAAGATACATCATTATAGGTAGCAATTTTTTAAAATTTATCTATTTATTTTTTTATTAATTTAATTTTCTCTTTGTTGTTGCTTGCTTCTTCATTAACATCTGTATTACCCATCACATTCATTATATGTGTCTTTCACATTACCCTGTCCAGGGTAAGAATTATTCGGGTGTCTAGGACATCTTTCTTCTTTATTACGATCACTTGTATTCAAAAGAAAAACGGAAGTGTGAGAAGAAATGCTCCTACATTTTAGACCTATTATTTTATAACTTCCCAAAGTCTAAATGTTACTTCCATTATTAAGGATGCTCCTCATTATAAACCAAAAAAAAAGTTTGTAATTTACTTTAATTTTTGTTTATAAGTTTGCCGTTTTGTGTTAATCGTATTATATTGCTTAATAAACTTTTACTTGTTTTTTTAATCTAATAGTAACAAAATTTTCATAATCGTTTTTAATATTCCTTTCTTTCACTGAAGTCGTTTGCTTAAGCGCTTTGACCGCGTTAGCATCAGTTTAAATTTTTTTTTTCAATTTATTAGTTTGATATCATACATTTACTTTGAACTCTCAGGCTATTGAAATGAGTGTAATCGTACTTTCCGTACACTTTTTATTTAGAAATCCTATAAACCCTTTTACGTGACTTCAAAACCACGGACAAAAGTTTAGATAACTTCCTATTTGGGAGTAAGACCCCTACACAAGTACCAGTGTGCCTCTCAAAGCGGCAATTCCCCTGACCGGTATCATCGAGGGCGTATTAAAAGACAAGCAAGTGGATCTCGTCGCCTTCATTGTTATACAGGTGGCCTTCGGTAATATGTCAAACGCGGTTATAGAAAGCGTCTGGAAATCCAAAATATTCCAAACCTGATTATCGATTGGATAATCAATATGCTGAATTCCAAGCTCATTACTTCGGAGCTAGCCGAGGCGTCCGTAATTATCACAGCCGACAGTGGTTGCCTTCAAGGTTTGGACCGTAGCCATTTCAACAGGTCAGCAATTTCGTTGCTAGTAACGCTAAACGACCTGGGATTTAAAACACTAGGCTATGTATACGATTTGGCAATTTCCGTGGTGCGTTGGCATGAACAAACACTTACTGAACGCAAGCAAAGAACCTTAAGCATAGCCCACAAGTAGTGGCAAAATAAAGGACTAAAAGACATTATTCCACAAAAAAACTGCTGAATTTCCTGAAAAAGAGGACATTAACACCGCTACACAGCTACAGGATGTTGTCCTTGACAATTCAAGTGATGTGCAATATCTGGGTATTTGTCTTGCCAAAGGTTTAACCTGGAATTCTCATTCAAGACGGCTCACTGAAAAAGCCTGTCCACGCTTCTACGGTAAAAATGGGGTGTAAGCGCAAAAATTATCTACTAGTTTAATACCACCATAATCCTTCTTATGTTAACCTATGCAACCTATGTAGTTAAAACAAAAAACGGCGGCGACGACAATAAACGAAAAATAACGTCTTACTTGCATTGACGATGAGTGGCCTAGGGTCACCTCTAACACCTCTTTCTATTGCTATAGAAAAAGAGGATTGCATGAGCGCACTTAGATTCCGGAATATCTACAAACTAAAACCGGGAAATGTCAGGAACTTCCTAGAGGTATTGACAAACTTCATGGACGAAATCTTTGTCAAGATACTCGGCCATTGTGTTGCAAAGCTAGTGCTGTTCTACAGATTCAGAGTGACCATACCGACGAGATCGTGCTCGGACCGGCAAGCTTTTGAACCCGGCATGGAAAAATGGAAATAGTACACCGACGGTTCAAATTGGAAAATGGTAAAACTGAGACAGTGCAAGGGAGAGCTGATTTCCATTTATTTCGACAGTCAGGGGACGAATCTAAGCTTGTGTTGGAGTGCGTTGAAACACTGAATTAGCTAGGCAGGCACTTGTGCCATTCGGATGTTGCTTGAACCTTTCTGTGGCGTACCAAAAAGTCATACTAAGAGGCTGGTATCGCAATGAGCACAAGGAAAATTGCATCGCCATGGACAACGGCACGCAAAAAGATTCATAAGATCTTTCTGTATAGCACATAAACTACAGCAACTAAGAGGAAACTACCTACGTTTAGTCACAGGCTTCTACACGGATTGTAACTTTATCAGATTCATGTAAATTTTGCTTAAGTGAGACGTCCCATCATCTTTTATTTAAATGCGAGGTCATCTCAAAAATCGCACACCATGTGTTCGGTGAGCATTTTATAACGCCGGACACGGTATGGTGTGCCGATCCAAAGAAGATGGCGGGATTCATGAGAATCTAAAACTGGAGGGCTAGGAACGGGCGCGTACAACACATCTTCTAGGTCGCGGTACGTATTGCCCACGCAACTAGTAGTAATAATACTTATAACTACTTTATATACCTATCCATGTAAACGTAAACTCTGCTAGGCCTATCTATATAGTGTATTTTCATTGGTCTCACAAGCTAGAATTATTAAACTCAGAGGGTTCTCTCCATATTTGTTCACGCGATATAAAAACCGTTTTTGTGTATGGTTCTACATAAACACACAGAACGGTTTAGGCATTAAAAAACACTTTTTGCCGCTGACGTTGCGGACATTTGCCTACATCCGCTTGATATCAACAAAAAACAAATATGAGTCATACCCAGAGACATACCCAATATTACGCTCTCTGTTCAATGCTATGTAATATTATCACAGCATCATAATCTAAGTTAAGTTATATATCGACCATCAAATAACTCTCGCAGATATGAACCACTATATTAGTAATTTCACAACAACATAGCAACAAGGTCGACAGCTATAAAAGCTTAATTGTTCAGCGACAGTCAGTCAAAGGTAAGTTTTTATTATTTCAGAACGTCGATGGTTCGTTGTTTTCTGCAATAGGACTGCCAATGATCTTTCGCGCTGAACGATAATCATGTGTACATATATATATATGTTTAAATATGTTCACTAGTATACTTATATACATTAACATACAAACAATACCAGTTCGCTACTTTTATATAAATGGTAATATAAATAAGCGAAGTGGAATAAAAATGTACGTACAATGAAAGAGGATGAAAAATGGCTTAAAACCATAATGGTAGCGAATGATTAGTATGGTCGTATGGTTTTCGCATGGTCGCCGTCTTGGCAAGCCAAAAACTAGATAAGTGCCTCGTTTCCTTATTATATGTATTTAAGCTTTTTTTTGACAATGTGCTTGAAGACAATAAGTACCACGGTTTTGTTGAGGCTTTCGTGTTTTTGCTATACGACCCAGAGGTCTTTCATAGGTAGTGCTGGATCGTGCCAACAGCGTGCACGACCAGCTATCCATTGCGCCGACGTGCGAAAACTATTCCTCACATACGCTTCGTCCACCACTCTCCTCCGCGGGGCCACCGTTAGGTATTACTTTGCGAAGGCTTGTTTTCACTCCCTCTGCTCTCCACCCGCTGTCTTTCTAAGCTCCGTAATTCTTGGAGCACTCTACTTACGAACCCGTCTATGGTGCTCCAGGCTTCATTGGTACCAGTTATCATCTGTTATATCTCACTGGGTTCTATTGGGGGTTTACCATCCTCAAACATTTTACACTGGAATATAGCGTGCTCCACATTTTCGTTGCTTTGGGAGCATTTCGGGCGGGTTGACGAGTTGACGTGCCCTAACCTGTACAGATACTTCCGGAAGAGGCCACGACCAGTCAGGAACTGGTTAAGATAATAGTTTGCCGCGCCTTGTGGCCTTTCGGTCGATCGCATTATATTTGAGATAAGAACAAACGTTCACCCTTCGTTGTTCTTTTTCATCGCGATTGCCAGATCCTCATCGATACCAGCGGCTCGCCTTTCTTTTTGGCTTTTTGGGAGCGGTAGTTGATGCGACGCTTTTCGAGGATTAGCCAAAACGTCAATTTGCATGACGGCTGCGATCACAAGGGCAGCGTTCTCTGACAGTTCGGAGTCCGCACTATATCGTCTTAGCGCGGTAAGACGATATAGTGCCGCCAACTTTCGATGCACTGCTTTCACCGTGAGTGCCCTCGCTCAAAATGGACTCGCATACGTCAAGACCGAAGTCATGAATCTATTATATTCCTAAGGGATGCTTTCGGCCCTCCAATATTTGGCATAATCCTCGCCGAAGACGCCTGCATGTCAGCGGCTTTTTCTACCCCGTAGCCCACGTAGCGCTAAAGATGAATCGAGGGTCAATCATATTTGCGCGATATTCGAAAGCAGGAGATGACTGTACGGTGTGTTGGCCGACTGGTATGCAACACGTCTCCACACGTTTCCCACTGCTTATTAGCACTGTCTCCGTTTAATGCTACGCTAGCTCTAGCCTCATCACTTTTTTTTGGTGACTGTCTTCGTAGCATTAATCTCCATTTGTGCAAGGCACTTTGCGACTATTACAATTACTATATCGTCGACAAAGCCGATAATCGTTGCACCGACAAGCAGATGTAGCTTCAGAACGCCATTGTACATTATTTTCCAGAGGAGAGCATCAAGGAGTGTGGGACGCTCGTTGTTACTTTATGCGGCTCTCTCCCATTCTCGCTACCGTACATCAACATGCTGTTCGAAAAGGAGCTTGTTATGTTGTCCAGTATATACCTTGGAACCTGCATCTTATGAGGGTCTTGTGAATGTCCATAAGTTCGTCGCCCTTCCATCGGCCTCTGATTATAGTATCTCAGGCAAGTGCCACTACATGCTTTATGGCGCCTATCGTAGACCGTCTTCTTCTGAAGCAGTGCTGGGTATCTGAGAGAGCACCTCTTTCCTCGATCACCAGCAGGAGGAATTCGTATACGACTTTGCCATTGCCACGAACTTTTGCTCCTTCCATTCTCTCTTCTAAATGCTTTTGGAGCATTGTGACGATCATGTCTGTTCTCCTTTGTATCGCCAGGGATTTTCCTGTCCCCGATTTTGTTGCAACGCTCCCCCACAGTAATTGCTGGTGTCGATCCATTTTCCCTGCTGTAGAATTCGACCACTACGTGCGGTGGTCTCTGAAGAAAAAGTTTTGTTACTATCACCTGAAGAATGAATGGTCATGTCACCTGCGGTATTCTCTGTCCTTTCACGTTTTTCAGAACAACATTATATGCTGTCCACGTGGATGGACACCCGCTTCTTGGGATATACGTTGAAAGTTGTTCTTTTCATTGCTTTTAATGGCTCTCCTCAAGTCACGCCGTAGATTTTTTAAAGGGTTAGACTGCGTTCGAAGTCTGGTCTGCCCCTGGACCTTCTAGCTTTCAACCAGCCTTCCTAAGTATATGTATTTCCTCGTTCCACCAGTAACAGGGATTAAATCCTTTGCTTTTGGTAGATCTTCTCGGCATAGCTGCGTCGAATGCCTCAGTTAAAATATCATTCACTGCTTATTCTAGTTGGCTTGCTGTTTCCCCTACTGTTTTCTTCGAGTCCAAATTGAAGGATAAATCATTCCCTTGTGGGCCCGCGGCTTTTGGTTGTCCACTACCCCCGCCTTCCTTGCCTTTAATATATAGGAATATCGCTTGATTGTCGCTAGTCGCGTAATCCTCACTCAACGGCTGTGTTTACCTGCAGCCATAAAACCGCCTGGAGCACACTGTGTCCTTTAGCATTATAGGCCCGGCTGCCCCACTCTAGTACCCAAGAATTGAAGTCACCGTTGATTATAACCACTGTTCTACTGCGGGCGTCCGCGACGAGCTCCTCTAGGATGAGCTGAAACTTCTGCTTTGTCGAGCCCGGCGTTGCGTAGCAGCTGTAGAAGTAAATTATCTTCATTTTGGTTCTTGTTCCCTTGTTGTATGCGCCGACATTACAAAATGCATCAAAACAAAAGTGAATTTTGACAACTCTGCGCGTGCAATGTGGTCGCACTTTTTATCTTGTGGATTTTTATAACATCTTGTGTTATTTTATTGGTTTATGCGGTTTTAGAGTCTAATTAATTATAAAAGTGTTCAAATTTATTGAAATATATCGAAGTTTTTGTTTTGATATTCACTTTGGTTTTTGCGATCAGTACACAGTCTCTTTCTTGTTTTTTGCTCGTTGTTCCTTTCAAACGTATGCGTTGGTTTGCACCATTTACAGTTTTTTCTCGGCTTACTCTTTGTGTACTGTGTTTCTAATAGTGCGAAATATGCGTCTAATTGAAGAGATCTTTTTTGACTATAAGACAAACTTTTTGTTTTTCCTTTTTTCACAATCTCTAAATCAACAAATCAACAAATGGAGTGTTTTGTTTACATCATGTCGAGCAAAAACTAGCCCTGATCATTTTTTCTCCCAGCCTGTAAAAGACCAACTCGTAGTATAGCGTGTGGTGCTTTACCTCCGCCTTCGCGTAAGTCTGATTCGTCGACTCATGTAGGTGGTCCATCCTTGTCTACAAAGAATGTTAGCGTTTTCGTTATCTTTGACTCGACTAGTAATAAAGTAGTTACAAACAAGCAGGGAAGGCCTCCACGCTTTAGCTATGCTGAAGTGCCAAGAGCATCTCCTCCCAGTGGCGGGATTTTTTCACAATTCTTCCCAGGTTTTCAGAAAACATCAACTGGATCGCACTGGGGATGCTGTTTTAATTGTCATTTCTACTGCAGTCCCGTTCTATTCATTTGCATTTTGTACCCCTCCTGACGTTGAATTAATTACCATTCGGGCGAAAATTGGCAGTAAACAGTTATATTTAACTTTCTTCTATATTCCCACAAATGTGGTTGTCTCTACTTATAAAAAGAACGCTGCCATCATTTGTGACGTGGCCGAAAAGTCTAAACCTTCTGATATAGTCATAGCGTTGGGGGCTTTAATTTGCCACAAGCCACATTGCGTTATAGTGGATATATAGGCTATACCCCCACTTCACGAGCCCCCACAAGACAGAGCTATTGCGTTTTTCAATGAATTATTTGATCGTAATTTGCTTTAACACAACCGCACTCCTAATTATAATAGCAGACAGATAGATATTTATTTTACCAATTTCCCGGAGATAGCGGTAAATCGCTGCCCACCTTTCAGTTTTTCTGAAAATCCGTATCATTTAGTATTTTTCCTCTTCCTTTATTATAAGCCTGATGACCCGTTGAACCACTCTACTGTATCAAATCCTGTTTCCGCAAATAAACAGTCTGACGTAATTTGGACTATCTTCTTTCTTGCGCATAGACAGCAAAATGTCAAAAGAGTAGTCTTTCAAAATCCATGAAGACTTAACACCACAATAGCACAACATTTTTAAGGGAATGTTTAACTCCTTTGCGACGTACAAACAATAGGCAATTCCAGATGGTGACTTTCGAATTTTTTTGGCAAAAATAATCTTTTTCACATCTTCAGCGAGAATAGATTTGTTTGAATTAAGAAGCTTGGGGATGATTTTAGCTTTTAACTCATAAAGTCTATTTTCTAAAACTTGCTCTGAGGGCTTGGTGATAGATCGATTTAAGGATGTTGATATTACATTTGCAGCTATTGCCATATATTATCAAAGCATAGTCAATCTTGCTTAAAACAAGCATTTTGGTAAGATATGCAATAGTGTTAATGTGCGCATGGCTTTTCCAAGCAACGTACTGTATGCAATTCACCCCTGTTAAAATAGAATTTTTTAACCGAAGATAGTGCGTTTTCCAACCATATTTGTTGAAAAACTTGAGCCCGAGAATATTGAGCGTCTGCACGTTTAGTACTGATAAGTCGTTAATATGCATCGGTAGATTTCCAGCATCGCACATCTATTTTCGACAAATTTGCATTTTTTTGATTTTTGTATAGAAATTTTAGCGCCTGACGAGTTTGGCTATATGGAGATCTCTCGTCCAATAGATTGGAGGATGTTGATTGTCTTCGTGCTATCTTTTTCGTTTGTTAAAATGTATCCATCGTCCGCGTAGAGACAAAGTTGGATTCTCGGTTCACGGCAAAGGATTTTACACATATTATTGAAAACGATCTGGAAAAGCGTAATAGAAAGAGGAGATCCTTGCGGAATGTCATTCATTAGCGGAAAGGAATCAGAGAGATGATTGTTAATTGTAACTTTAAACCGCCGATCTGACATGTATGATTTGATGAAGTTGAACAATTTGGGTCCAAGATTCCATAATTTCAAGATTCTTTAAATAACATGAAGACCAACTCTGTCAAATGCTTTTTCAAAATCAATTGAGAGAATTGTTACATGATTCCGTTCAGAAATTGCTTTGCTCGTAAAATAATCAATATATAAAAGAGCGTCAATGCACCCTCTACCCCGCTTGAAACCGACTTATTGCTTTGTAATCAGGTTCTTGGACTCATGAAACCAAAATAATCTAGATGCCATAATCTTTTCTAATACTTTTGAGAGGCAAGATAAAAGGGAGATTGGGCGACAGTCCTTTGTGATGGAGACATTTTTTGACTTTGGAATTGGAACAACCGCTGCTAGTTTCCACATGTAGGGTGTATGGTCAGGCAAAAATATCGTATTATGTAGGTCCTGTAATTTGGTTTTACTTGAGTTAGACAAAACACTGATCAATCGGTATGAGATGCGGTCTAGACCAGTTGTCCTCGACGACTTTCAAGTTCTAAGGTAGATATACAATTTTCCAGGAACGTGGCACATCTGTCAATAGCGTTCGAAAGAGGAATTATAGTACTTTTATTTTCGGTGAAGGCACTAGAGAAGTTGCTGTCAGCGGATTATGCGTACTACACTTTTCCAAAATAATTAGAAATCTGATCTACGTCAGTTAAATTTCCATTCGGAGTTCAGATGGCAGAGATTTCATTCGAATTTCTTGATTTTGTTCCAGACAACTTTCATTGATGTATTCTCTGTGAATTGTTTTCCCAAAAAACTTCAAAACTGAGTGCCTTTGATTTTCATAATTCCTTCCTGAATAGAATACTGGCTTTTTTATGTAATAACAAATGATCATGACCAGGGCATCTTTTAAAGCGATGCCATAAAATCATTTTCTCTTTGCTCAATAACAAAAGCCTGTTGTTCCACCAAGGAAGTCTAGCTCATTTAAAAAACCTGTTGGATCGTTGAATAGAGACATGAGCAGCTGTGCGAATGACCCTTGACATAGTAGCATAGAGTAGTGAGAATGAACTATAAAGCTCTTGCTGAGAAAACGAGCGCGAAGCTGGGATATATAGCGAAAGCACTGCAAATTTTATGTTTAAGATTATTTGTATCTTTATAGCTTGTATGTTTGAACTTAAATTAATGCGTTTGTAAAGTATATTTGATTTTATAAAAACACCAATTCCTTGTTTGGAGTGTGAATTTTGATCAGCATTCGTGAAGTATCCAGCATATGCTTTGGGTGGAATAGGATTAAAAGAACTAGAATGGGTTTCTTGAAGGAATATAAACATTGGATTAAAATCACTTATGGATGTACGGAGTTTATCAAAATTATTAATAAGTTCTTTAATGTTACATTGTAGAATTTTAAAAACTTTATTTAATTGTAATGACATGGAAACAAAGTGGTAGGTGGGTTATGTTGGCATGTCAGCGTCTCCGTCGAAAATGTCGCTATAGCAATTTTGCGTGAATAATGTATTCTTACCAGCGGAATAATCTTTACTTAAGTGGTTGCGTACAACTGAAGTGCAACGAGTGGGCGCACGTAAATAATGTGAAATTGAAGGTTGATTAAGGGAGCAGGGATTGGATTCATTACAACTTGTAATTTGCTGACTAGAGTTAAAAGTTGGTAATTCTGGGGAATTTAGTTTATTACAATTTAGGATACGTGTGGTTGTTCCAATTTTTTCAATATTTGCTGTTGCTTTGATTTTTTCAATATTATTTTTGGCGGGTGATAGATGCGGCTTCTCAATATGGGTTTTGGCTGATGGTAGAACGGGCTTTGTCATTGGAAGCAGTTAGAATTAAAGGCTGTTTAGGCTCGATTTTCGAAGCGACGGCAGCGTAGGTATTACTTATGTTAATTCTTTGGGTTCCAGATGGATTTATTTCCCGGTACTTGTGTCGCGCTTCGCGCATGCTACAGAAATTTTCTGTTTTGATTTTTAGAATTTCGCACATTTGTATATAACATGGGCATTGTTTATTTAACGCCGAGTGCTGATCATTGCAATTTATACAGAAACTAAACGTAGAACTGTCAGCATGTGGGGGAAGAACGGAGTTAGCACAAGGTGGAGCACTGTTGCATCTTTTTGCCGTATGACCCTGGCGTTGGCAGTTTTTGCATCTCACGAGATTTGGAATATAGAGTTCCTCTTAACTCTTATACCAAGGCGCATGAACTGTTGCGGTAACCGATAGTGATCAAAGGTCATAATTATCCTTCCTATAGGAGAGCGAGTTGTTCCGTCGTCATTTAATTTAGTGAATTTATAAACTTCAGTCATTCCTTGATTGCCCATTTCGCGAACTATTTTGTTTTCCGGTACATGTTTTAAGCACGTGGCATAAATAACGCCTTCAACTGAGTTAAGTTTGTCATCTAGCTTAGCGGAAATTGGACATAAATTTGGTAGTGATTTTGACTCTAAGATGTTCTCCGTCGCGCGTGTGTCTTTTCGGGCCTAGAGTCTATAAGGTAATGATACAAGTGCACCGAGTTACCTTAAGGACCCCGTTCCGGAGGGACAAGGCAACGGACGAACTGTCTAGGAGTATACGAGTTTATAACTTACCAGTCGCCTTAGCTGCTGCTGAATAACTGAAAGAACGATTGTAGTTTGGGCTCTACTTTGAAATCTGCTGGCTGCCAAACCACCATGTTGGCAAAATATCTTTCACCACGAGGTGTGCTTGTTTACATGACTAAACCGTAGTAGACCACTTGTATGCTAATACCTGGAGACTATATCAGAGAGTAACAGTATCAGTATGGTGAAAGCTTTTTTACAGAGTATGGTTTAGAGACTAGTCTATAAGTGCGATAAGGTGTAAAACTAAAGGAAAGATGAAGTTAAAAAAAAAAAACTAAGGATGTTTGTTAGACTGAAACCTTAAATAAAGTTGAAGTTTGTACTTGTAAGACGAAGCTCAAAGGATGCTGTATTAAACGGTTGAACTCTTGTATTATCTGCTTATCTTCCTCGCTCACATCTTTTTACTTTGCAATGTTATCCCATGTTTTAGCTTATCAATCGTTTAGTGAGCGTCGAACCGATTGCATAAAAGACACCCGCTCTGACGTTATACAAACGATTTCGAACCCACTTCTGAACTGAAAGGGAAATAACCTAGTGGTCAATAAATGATTTAAAATTTTCATAAGTTTCTTAGTATGCATATATATATTAATTTGGTCTTTAAAAGAGAAAAAAAATATAATCAGTTTCGATTTGTGAGAGAATAACACGTTACGATTTTTCTTCGTCGACGAATTACGAGCAATTTCCTACTTCCCACTGTCTTTTTGTGTATACAATTATATACATATGTTGAATTTTATTTTTGCCTTACGTGTATAACTGTACGTTGTATACAAGGAGCGTCGTATATACGTAATGGAACGCAAACAACAGCCTAAAGACTCTGTGATTCAAAAAGATCATGATGAAAATGAGAGCCCTATTGCTTGTATGTCTACCAAAGTATATAAGCACAGAAAAATTACATGGTTACTGAGTTAGAATGCTTAAATTGCCAGCTTTTGATTTCCATATTGAGCACCTTAGTGACAGTCAAAAAAGCATCGTACCCGACACACTTTCTCGCGTGGGCATAGATGAAATCGTGGCAGGTAATAACAGTGTACTAAGTCTCCATTTGGAATTGCCATGCTTCTCTTCCGAAGAATATGGGAGCAGATCATTATTTATCGTCAGCAGGGCATAGAGATATACATAAAACACTATAGAAACTGAAGGAAAGGTTATTACTGGCCAGGAACGACTTCTGGTATACAATTTAAAGTCAAAAGTTTTGAGCTGTGTAAATGCAGTAAAACTGGTAATACTCTAAGATCACCAATGGGACAACGGCAGATAACAGAAAGACTTTTCAGCCCTTATGCGTCAATTTTATGGGGCCATATCCTAGAAATAGAGATGCAAACAATCGCATATTTGTCCATTTAGACCACTTTTCGAATATCACACTAAAACCAATCCGAAAAGCTTTCGCTAGAAGAGTGGCCAAGTATTTAGCACAAGATGTTTTTCATGTGTTAGGAGTGCCAGAGATAGTACACTCCGACACTCGTAAACACTTCGCTTCAGTAGTCTTCCAAGACATTCTCCGCAAATATGGTGCACAACATGTCAACTGCAAAAAGATTCAACCAATCTACGTTGCACACGACTCCGTCGTGGAGATCAAAGGACATGGGATATCCACCGTAGCGGTAATGCCCTGTCCTGACGAAGTGCAATGCACAGCCCCATCGGGATGACTCCGTATTATGCTTTATTTGGTTCAAACATGATACAGCATGAGCATTTTTACCGAACAATGCGAAAATTAAATGCTGTTCAGAATTCTGACTTCAGTGTCGATGCAATGCCAGGCAAGATACGAGTCCCAAGAAACGTAGCAGCTAAGCCGCTGACAGAGGCCTACAAAAGGAACCAGCTATATAATGATAATGTGTAGAAAAAGCTTTAGACTAAGCAATATGACAGAACATTACAATGCAATACTATCCCCTTCAAATGTCTAGTACTTTACCGGACAAGGAATTAGGCATATATTCCGCTAAATTTATGTTTGGTTTCATTCGACGAAGAGTTTTTTTTTCATAGTAGACTGGCCCTTCCTTGTACGATGTTCACACAAGCACTCTATATTGCCTACCTACCAAATGGCGGAATGCCGCTAATGAATCTTTTTATCATTCTTTTTCTTAAATAAATTTGGTAACATAGTGAGCGTGGGGGTTTTGTGTTGCCTGATTAGCTCAACGCGCACCACGAAAAACTTTAAATTAACAAAGATAACGTTTAATCTATGATTTCGACTATGGTATGGGTTTATGTCTTTTCTTTTGCGCGACTTCACGTTTATGTGTGCGTTTTACTCTCTTTTATAAAATAATAACCACGGCAAGCTTCAGGAACATCCACGACACATTCAGGACCACACAAAGCAAAAAGCGAACGAGTGCTCAGCCATGAAAACTTGTTTAACACTTTGACATTTCAGGACACATCCTTTTGAAAACTGAAAATTCGTTTACAGGCAGGATCATCAATTATAGCTATTTGCTCATATTTTACTAATATAAAATATAACAATACAAATATTTTTTATAATAATAAAACTTTGACAAGAAAAACTTATGACAATAAATAAAAACAAAGCTGACATTTTAGCTTTATAAACATAGAAACGCAAACATTTTATAAACACCCTTTAGGTGCAATATAGCAGCACAAGAAGTAAAAAGCAGCGATCACACGGGATGTCAGGGCGCTGATTTGTTAATCAGATTCTAAGCTTCGCTGACTCACTCGGTTTACGTTTTGTACAAAAGGACACACGTTGCGGTGGTAGTTAGTCAAGAATATTTCTTGAGAAAATCCTAACCCATTCAAGAGGAACCCAGGGTGTTGGAATACTAGTTTCTGCCACTTTGCCTTCTTCCTCAACAATAGCCTAGATATCTTTAACTCGTCTAAGAGAATCTTACGTGTGATAGACTAGTACCTTCTGCCACCCAGGTTTCCTCTTAGATGGGATAATTTGTTGTCCATTAGCCCTATTAGTCATTTATCCTAACAAAACTTATCTTCTTAACAGATGAATCACAATTAAAGGGCGACCGCTATTGGCACTGGCTAGTGTTGTTAGTTGGTACTTACAACCAATATGCGTCCAATCGGATTAATGCTTGCGTCCATAATTGATGTTAGTAGGATAACTGATGTGCATGCATGGGTAAAACCGGCTTTGGCGTAGCACCAAGGTGCAATAGAGTCGCAAATGTATGCATTGTTGCGTGCGTAGGTTAGGGTAAGAATTAAAAAGTGCCTATACACAAAGGGTTCAAAGTGAAAACAAGTATTTGGCATAGCGGCGACGATCAATAAGCTACAACATAGATTTGTAAATGCCTGAGTTATTGATATATACATCCCGTAGCCTAGTCTTGCAGATATCTAAAGTTTCAACGTGCAATAAAACGAACTACTTGGAGTGTATATGTAGCTGAGCCTAAGATTTGAGAGCCATATATGTCTAAAAGATTTAAAGAAAAAAAAAAAGTTTTGGCAAAGCGACGATCAATTGCCTATTTGAAACGTATGTTTAGAAACACATGAATGGGTTTTGATATTTGCTGGACCATAAAGGGTCATTTATAACGGGGACAAAGCACTTCTAGAACATGTGTAACAATTCCGTTTGGATCTTTAATGAGAAGCATTTTGAAAAACCATTATGGTCTTTTGACCGCCTTGCGAACGCACATTGCCATAAACAGTTGCGTATTTATTAAGCATCACGTTGGGTGCTTTGTAAGTATCACCCTCTTCTAGCCAATAATGAGCAGTCATCTGGCCAGTGTTATTTTCTAGTAAAGAAGATATTTTGTTCGATGAAGCTTCAATATTACGAACTATCGCACGTATGCAAAACATACTAAAGGTCATTCCAAACATCTGCAAATTGCCTTCAGCAGGTTTTAGAAGTTGCTTAATTAGTTCAGGTGCAATACCTTCCGACTTTTTCTCGGCTGCCACGCCAACAGATGGTCCAGCGGAACAGAACGTGCGGGCTACAGTGGTGGCACGGTTTGCCTTCTTCCGGACTCCAGGATCCTGCAATAACGGAGTGATGCACAGGACAAATTTGCTCGGGTGCGTGCTATTTCTGCTCCTGAACGCAGTAAACTTCAGGGAGCAAAAGGAAAAGACTGTCATTTCCTTCTAAGGAGTAGAGTCAGCATGTCAGAGTCCTCCACGCGTTAGAGTCCCTCCGCGCGTTAGAGTCCTCCGCTCGTCAAAGTCGAGTCCTCCGCGCAAATCTTTCTTAATTCCCCACATTAGCGATATATCAGCGCATGTTAGAGCCAAAGTTTTACAAATATGGCAACACACAAAAGTAAGAACTGTTTTACGAATTGTAATGAAAACCGCATCAAAACAAGTAAATTAAATATGCCTGATGAAGTCTTTCAGTTATTGGAAATATTGTGGTATACTACATGCTAAACCCACAATACCGGAGTCACATGAGGGTAAATGGAAGTAAGCTGCATATAGCTGATGTTTTGCGAAGTTTTTACACCCTCTATGGTGGACAAGCACCATTTATCGGTTTTTATGCTTTTCTAAAACCGATGGTATTAATGTTGGGTGTAAAAAGTATGCAAGAAGCTGTAGTTTGATACAAACGAATTTATGCTTTTTTAATAGATATACTTTCCCAATTGTTATATTTTTAAACAACAATTTTCTTTTCATTCATTCAAACATTGCTAAATGATACTAATCGGAATTATGAACTAATTAAAGGTAATTACTAAGAAATAACAATATATACATTAAAGGAGAATAAACAAATTTTAATTTACAGAA
>CCAG010003372.1:0-11762 GCA_001077435.1 Glossina morsitans morsitans
AAAACTTCCACCATTTCATGGTTAACAAGCGTAGCAAACCAAGACGTACGTAAATATGTTTCATGCGCTCCGGTGGATCAATTTTCAAAACAATAAAATATTACCAAACACTATAAAATGGTGTTAGTTTTGAAAGATTTGACAATTTTTGTTCACCACGTTCCCCTCCTAGATTTCCAGCATCTAACTGATGGCACACACAAAACTTTCGTACATGGGAAATAATTAAAACTTTTCAAAAATTTTCTACCAATGTGTTATAAACAAAACTTTTTATTTCATTTAATTCGCAAGTGAAACCGAGCTAGTTCACCTTTGTTTGAGCAGAATATTTAACAAGTTTGACAATTTTTGTTCATCACGTTCCCCTCCTAGATTTCCAGCATCTAACTCATGGTACACACAAAACTTTCGTACATGGGAAATAATTAAAACTTTTTGTGTACATTTTCAAAAATTTTCTACCAATATGTTATAAACAAAACTTTTTATTTCATTTAATTCACAAGTGAAACCGAGCTAGTTCACCTTTGTTTGAGCAGAATATTTAACAAGTTCTTAATTGGCTGAGCAAAAATTCATAATTTAGCGCAACAAATTACCCTTTTGAACAATGTTATGCAAATTTTCGCAATCGGTAAGTATTATGTCTTTGCCGACTGAACAATCAAAGTAATAAGTTCGATTACATTTTATCAAAAAAAAAATTGTTTATAAAAAATACTGAATACTTTAAACCAAACCGCTAATAAAGCAATACTGTTGGCATCGAATGTAGTGAACTTATGAGGATATTGTGATTTCGCTCTCTGGCAATGTACTCTTTACAGTTTCCCGTGAAATTCAAACCTTAAACCAACTTTAAACCAAACCGCTAGTAAAGCAATACTGTTGGCATCGAATGTAGTGCAGTTATGAGGATATTGTGATTTCGTTCTTTGGCAATGTATTCTTTACAGTTTCCGGTGAAATCTATATTTCTTGAATACGATATTTGCTTGATCATATTATTCAAGCTGTCGGACAGAAACTTATTTGAAGGAGAATTTTTTCGAAGAAAATGGACTTCTTTTGGAAAAAGATAATACCAAGCGAAGCGTCATTAATAATTATATTAGACAAGTGGAAACGCTGAAATATCTTCCCGGCACTTAAATAAGGATTATTCATACAGATGTTTTCGGCGCTCTTGTATATCATAGAAAATTTTCAAACATTTTATTATTTCCTTTCAATATATTGTTTTATTTATAGGTCTGCATTTTTAATGAGACTTCATAAGCAATATTCCTATTTTACACCAAAATCAATTGATAAGCAACAATTTGAATTGCTGTTTTTGTGCGAATTATTTATTCAAAACTAATGGAACGACATATATCTGTGCATTTATCTATTTATATTTTTACAAATTTATCTAAGATAAATTAACAGCCGAATTCAGCCGACTCTTTTGCTAAGTGTTATTAATAATTATTACAAAGTATTTAGGGAAAAATTGCAATAAATGCCTTGCCAACTTGAGTATCTCATCTAAATTATTTAACTGAGGTGTTACTCAGCATTTCAAGAACCTCTTAGATTGCACTTGCCACGTTTTCAAGGCTTTTCCTCATGGCTCTCGTGCGGATGTAATGGTTTTAGTAAAGCATTTGACCTAATTTGCGATAAATTATTGGTTTTCAAACTGTAGGCCAGGTGACTTCCATTCACTTCCTCACTGAAATGGATGATCTCTTATCTTCATCAGCGAATTCCCGTCAGGACTTCAAGTGTTACTCAATGCCGCCAGTTATGATCCTTTGTGTTTATACTATACATCAATGGTTTCCTTTCGACGATTAAGTCCAGCCATTCTGTAACGTATTCTGACGACGTTAAACTTTTCTCTCATTTTGACTCGGAGCCCGACTTAGATAATTTGTTTGGGGATGAGGTCTAAAGAATCTTCCGCCGACAGGCGGAAAGTACCCGTAGGACCGGATGGATGAAGGCGAATTTATCCTTAGGGACTTGCACGAACATAATATCAATCCAGACCGTCATGTGCAGCACGTGTGGTGCAACCTTCAGAGAAGAAAACATGACGGATCTAGAGAGGCAAACTCGATAAAACCCGTAATCCCGAGTGTTATACATACCGTGCTCAGGAAAGAATGGTACTACGTGAGCGTGTTTTTGAACGGTATGGCCCCTACACCTAGTGACCTCTGGAGAAGAAAAATCGCCCCTTCGAGATATAAGGGCTCTGTGCTGATTGACCACTTTCTCCAATTTTTCAGGCATCTATCACGAAAGTAATCACAAAAAAAGTAACAAAACCAAATTCTCAAGGAGACGCAATGTACGAACCCGAAATTCTGGAAATTGAGAATGTTGTTATGTATGAGGATAGCGTAGACGATGCCAACTTACCCACCGAGGATAAAGATGTTCTCAACGGCTCTGAGCCCGAGTCAATTGGTGGAGCGCAGGAGAGACCGAAGGAGGAGACTGAACCTCTTCAGTGAACCTCTGTAAGAATTCCTGAAAAACGTCGGGAAGACAGCAAGGGCAGGTGCGGCAGAAAAAAGCGGCTAACTTGGGCATATGCTTCGAATAGCCATGGAGCCGCGTAATAGCGAGTCGCGCTCTGAAATGGCGAAGCCCTAGATTGATGGCAAGTGGGATATACTGGACAACTCCTTAGCGTCTAGTCTCGAGGATCCGCCTAAACGCCCAGCGCCTGGAACTGCAGGGACCCCCAGTGGAATTGTGAACCGTGATGTGGCCTAGGCACCTACAACTGCCCCTCCAAGATATGAATTGCCCCAGTCGACTCTAGATGTCACAGAAAGACGATCAGCTGAGGGCGATACACATTCCGCTCCTGGACAAAGTCGGCCGCTAGCACAAGTCAAGCGTGAAACCACAGGCCGCGGATGACGACGCAGAAGGCCCATCCGGCTCTGTCAGGGCAGCCGTAACGATCCTGCCAACAAAAAGGGCCACGGGGGATCGGAAGGCTGGGAACAAGCTTGATGTGGCATCTTCAACAAAGATGTCGACTGGGAACCTGAAAGACGGTTGACGATCAGACACCGAGCGGAACCCTCAAGGAACGAACGGGCCTTCTACGGGCGTGTACAAGCAGAGACCGTCGGCACCTACACACAACTCAACAAAGGGCGAATTAACTGCGGAGCAAGCTGCACTCTGCAGTAAGCAGAGGCCTGGGTTTCAAAACTCTAGGTTATGCAAACGACGTAGCAATCTCCATGGTCGTCAGGCATGAACAAACACTCACTCATCGCATGCAAACGGTCTAAGCATAACCCACAAGTGGTGCTAGGATAAAGTACTGATCATCGAAAAAAAGGAAATTAACATTGGTCAACGTTCACTTATAAAATATGGTGCATGACTATTCAAATGAGGTGAAATATGTGGATTCGTTTTTGACAGAAGCTTAGCGTCGAATCCCAATTTAAGGCAGCGATCATAGCATTCGTTGCCTGCCAACGCCTTTACGGTATAACATGAAGTATAAGCCCAAAAATGATCTACTGATCTCATACCACCAGAATCCTACTTTGGCTTTGGCCTGGTGACCCAATGGGAAGGAAAAAACGCCGACGACAACAGTAAATAAAACCCAATGTCTGAAGTGCATTGGTATTACCGCGTCGACCAGATCCTGCGCCTTGAATGCCCCAGAAGCGCTGCTGTACATCACGCCTCTTCCTATCGCCATAGAAAATGAGGCTTGCCTGCGCGTCGCATATCGACAAATTAAAACCGAGAACTCAAGGGCTTGGAGGTATTGAAAAATTCATGGACGAATCTATTGTTTTTGTCTTACCGGGCCATTGTGCTGTAAAGCTAGTACTGTTTTACCGGTACAAGGTGACCATACCGTCGAGAACGGGTTGGGAATGGCAAGCTTTTGAATCAAGGAAATGGTACATCGGTGGTTCAAAATTGGAAAGTGGGAAAACTGTGGCTGGATCGAATGGCTCGCGTTTCCAAAAGGCGATACCAATGGGGCATAGTCCAAGCAGAAGTCCCCGTAATGCCGCTTGTGCACGTGAATGCTTAAAAAGACAGTGGAGAAGAGAGTGGATCTGGTATATACTCCGACAATCAAGCCGCCTAAAGTCCGTAAGGGCGCGAATAAAACATTCAGGCTGGTGTTGGAGTACCTTCAAACACTGAATGATATAGACAGGCACAATGGTGTGCACCTAATTTGAGTACCTGGACATTCAGGCTTTGAGGGCAACGAAAGAGCTGACTGACTAACTACAAGGGGAGCCCGAGTGGCCATCATAGGTCCTCAACTGTTCTGTGAGGTACTAAGAAGCCACACTAACAGGCTGGTATCGCGATAGGCACAGATAAAACGGGTTGCCGATGAAAGCAATGTGCAGGAAAAAGGCAAGTAAAAATATTTATAAACTCTTCCGGTAGGGCACACAAACTACTGGAACTACGAAGACGCGACCCACGTCTAGTCACCAGCTTCTACACGGGTCATAATTCCCTCAGGTAAATGCAGATTCCGCTAAGGGACGAGGCAATCTGTAGAATCACACCCCAATTATTTGGCGGGCATTTTACTACGCCAGACACGATATAGCGGTCCGAACCAAAGAAGATCGCGGGATTCATTAAAATTCTAAAACTAACTAGTGGCAGGAGCGCGTACAATAAATCTTCTAAGGCGTGATGTGTCTTGCCCACGTAACTAATAATTGATACTATGGTTACAGGTTACTCACCAAGTTCGATAAGATTAAGTCTAAAAAAACGCAGGAAGTTTTTATTCTAAAAGAGGAATTCATTAACTACTAATTATTTCACGGATTTACAACAATTGTGAATGTAGATTCGTTCGTGAATTTAAGGAATTTATTCAAAGAAAAAGTGCATTTTAATCCTCCATTGAGCTCTCTATAAATAAAACTAGGTCAGGATATAAGAACAGCATGTTTCTGATATGTAACATTAGGAGCAACATAGGAACAGATTATGTATAAATGTTTGTTGCCATATAACATAAGGAGGATAGAAATTGAATTTTTCTTAACGTTGAACTAAAGAGAAAATGCGTGGCGTTGCTAGCTAATTTTTTAATTTCCACAGACACATCACAGAGTATAATCAATGATGGCGTGCTTATGAGCGCTTTGTAAATTCCGTGCAAATTTCATCTCCTGTCACTTATTAATAATTTAATATATTATATCTGCTTTTTCTATTTCCCACTTTTATATCTTACCTTTTATAATATATGTCACTTTGTTGCACTACAGTGCAAACCAAAATGAATGACGAATCTTCATCATTACAGGTGATCCCACTGTTATACATAATCATCAAATTCTAGTTATTATTATTTGTAAAATATACATAACAATAATAGACTAAAACTGTATATATTTTCCTACATATCATCTATATAAGTATATCTGCTGCTAGAGATGACAGCGATAGTTATAAAGGTTTGGTGAGAGAAGCTTCTTTACAGACAAATAAAGTTTAACGTCCAACTTATAAACGCTGTAAATCTTATTTTCCTTGAATTAACTTAAATCTTTACTTTGTCAATGTATTTAATATAGGACGGTTGGTCGAATCCAAACTCCTTTAGTATCTAACAATAATTTTGCCTTAGTTTCTTGTTGTTCACGCATTCATATACAGCAACTTTAATGTCATTTTGTACCTTAGGCGTCTTACCAACAGTTCCCGCTTTTTGGCAGTTGAGTTATGAATTAAAATGTATAGCTGCCCAAAAATATGACAGCTTCCAAAATAAATCTCAAACATTATTATGGATGTACATGGTAGAATTATTTTAACAAGTGTTACGATGATTTCATGTGAACCCGACCGCAACTTAAGGCACTTTTACAAATAATAGCCATTGTTAACATTTTCTTTAAATAATTCTAAGGCATAACTCAGGCATATAGCTTGCACAATATTACACACACACAATACCTAAAAACTAGCAAGGGATTAATAGAAAAGGGGAAAAAAGTAAACATTATTCCCACTATGTACAATTTATTTTATTATATATAAATTAACATAGAATTCCAATGCTTCAACTCTTCCAACATTCATGACAGTTTTTATGGATTCAATTTCGTCCGTTGTTTGCGTCAAGAGTTATGACTAAAAACAAAACAAATTTATAATAGAATTTTGGTATATTTGTTGGACTTGCTACTATCTGTGGAATGCAATACATACATACTTGTCCAGCGTGCAGAAATTGTTACGAGTGGAATTGTATTGTGGAATATTACGTTGAAACGAATATTTAGGTAGGACTTGCCATCTGTCGCCAGGAAATTTGTAAAGTTGCAGAAATTAAATAAGGGGACTTCCGACAAAATTTGGTTGGTACGGTTTCTTCTTTATTTGATAAAGCTCTCTTTCTTATGCGTTAGTGTTCACAAAATTGCAAATAGTAAAAGAAAACCAGCGGGGCAGGTGCGGTCAAATGAGATGTTACGATTCATTTTGCTAGTCGGATACGAAATTTTGCAGTTTCAATAAGTTTGCTTATTCTGGAAAAGAACGTTGTGCTTCAGTAGTGGCACTCGCGATTCCCTAAATTAAAGACGCCACGTGCATTCTACTCTATTTGTCAAGGAAGGTCTAGTCTACTCTAAAAGAAACTCAGAGTGTTGCACTACTAGTTTCTATTACACTACCTTAAAAACAACCTAGGTAGCTCTAACCAGTCCAAGAGAATCCTATGTGTGACTAGTAGTCTCTGGCATCCAGAATTTCCTCTTAGATAGGATTGGCTATTAAGAAAGTTCTACTCTATTTTAAGGGTAACCCAGAGTTTTAAATTACTAGACTCTACCACTCGGCCATCTCCCTTACAAATAGCCTAGGTGAAGTATCTGAGAGAATCCTATGAACAGTGGACTAGTAGTCGCTACCACCCAGAATTTCCCCTCAGATAGGGTAACTCGTTATTCTTTGGTCATATCAATCACTTATCCTAACATAACTCCAGATTATTTTGTACTTACCTCGTTGCCTGTTAAAGCGCAATTAAAGTATGATCAGTATTTGTGTTGGCCTTTTGTACGATTTCACTACCGTTCTGCTTAGTTTCTGTAAGGTAGTGTTGGCGCGTTGGTACCTAAAGTACACATGTAATCAGATTGGCATAGCGGGAATGATCGTAAATCATTTGAAATGTATAACAAGTAGCGCGAGCTTAATAATATACAAATTAAGCATGCAAATGAAGCTAACTGCATGAGGGCTATGTGGCTTAGTCTAAGCTTTCATAAGTGCATATACATAGCGCTTTAAAGGGAAAAGAACTATTTGGTATAACGGTGACGATCAATAGAGTCGCACATCATTTGAAATGTGTAGAAGGACCTTAGCTTAGACACATACAAATTTAGATATGCAAAAAAAACCATCTCTATGAGGGTATGCTGCTGTATGAGCGGAGACGGAGAACTGAATGTAAATCATCGTAAGGATGGTTAGTCATACTAAACAATAAAAAAATAGACTATTGTATAAATGATTGAATTAATGATAGGGTAGGGGAAGGTTCGTTGTAAACGAGATCAAAATGCAGCATTTGCTTTTCTTTGCTTTTGAGATAATTTTCGATGATTTGCGTTCAGGTGGCGGGCAATAGCTCGCCTATAAGTTTTGCCTGCTGTGCGAGCCATGTAGAGTATTTATTTGAATCGACTCCTACACTTTAGCTAACAACACCAACATATTCGTTCGAACGTGCCTTTCGATGATGTGTGAGTCGTAGCAAATCTGTTCCATATCCAAATTCTTTAAATTTCTTCGCAATTTCGCCTATAGTGCGCCCAGATGGAAGATTATATCGACTATAATCTGCTCGTAAGTCACGAAACATACTTACTGCCGAACCAGTACTTTTCTAGTCAGTTTTCACTATTTTAACACGTTCGGCGTCTGTTAAGCGGTCTGTATCGTAAAATCGCAATCATTACACTATACATATTCTATCTTCTACGGCAGTTCGTATGTACGGCAGTTTTACGTATGTCACTGAAACAGGATTGCCGAAATGGATGATTCTGTGTCCTATAACTACGCAGATATCATTATAAGCAAAGACTCTTAGGGACCGTAATGAATATTCAGGCGACACAATGTAATAAAGCATGTGCAGTTTCTCGCGAAAAACTTTTCGAGTGTTATACGAGACTTTATAAAAATACACCCAAATTTTTAAAAGATGACATTCTTAAAATGTTAAAACCAAATACAGATTCATGATGCTTTCTTTATCTGTCAGTTGTCATCGCGATATTCAGACAGATGGCAGTCGAAGGAAAAGATCCACTAAAACGTTGTAAATAGCAGCAGTTATAAAAAGTTAACTTATAATTAAATCTTCTAAGAATTGAAAATGTAATATTCGTCATTCTGAAAATCGCAATTCGCTGGTATGAACTTAGTCTCAAAATGTTTAGGCAAAAATGTACACTCGAAAAAAGGTATTTTTCATAACAGTATTTAATAGCATTATTGAAACCCGTCATGAAGCACTGGCTGTAAGAAAATGCGTTTCTCTTTTTCGTCTCTCTAAAGTAAAGTGGCTTTCGATTAGAAAAACAATACTAGAGGGAAAATGATTCGAAATGCCATGAAATGTCTTAAGCAATGGATAGGCGGGTATTTTTGTATTCTGCACTACTTACGCTGAGGACATATTAAGAGTATACGAATGTAGGTAATGAATGAAAGCCGTAGCGAAAAAACTATCCTATAATTGTTCAAGTGGATTAGAACTTTGAAATTTAGTTTTACCATATACAGGTTAACATGAGCCATTTACATAGATTGCATATTTATAAATGTTACATATTGGAATATCATACAGAGTAATGTATATGCTTAGCACATAAATGCTCAGATTGCTTGATTGCGTTCATCTCAGTTTATTTTCGTTTCTTTATTCTTATAATATTTGCCTACATATCGCAATTGGGAGTAGTTTTTTCCTTAATAGAACAAAGTTAAATAATTCTTGTTTATTTTTCTTATTTTTAGTTATTAATATTATTTGCGTATACATTTTGTAGTGTACTTTAATATGGTTAAAGAAATCTATGAGAAAAGCGCCATTTTCATATAAAAATCCTTTCTATCAAGGAAAGTGTTGCAATACAAAAGTCCTGTTGTTCTAATGGTAACATTCAAAATGTATTCTCAGATTTGTGTGGTAACAACACCGTTATCTCGTATTGGTGCTCGCGAGGTTGTTCCACTAAACTCGTCCGTCTGCAACTGAGAAAGAAAAAACAAAAAGGAATCATTTTTAAAGTATGAACAAGATTTTAAATATTTTTTTCTTAAGATCTAATTGCGGGCTCATATACGGGCTTTATAAGGGAGGCATAGAAGACTCAGCTTAAAATCAAACGGTTGAACTTTTTTTAAAATTATATCATGGGTTTGAAAATTCAATGGATGTATAAGTGCTTTGCACGCTTATGAAAAACGATTATAGTACGAAAAAAGCAACAATGAAAAAATAGATGCACTTTTCGCATTCTTCGCTATTGAGATTGGCATTGACTTAAAAGACCGAAATGTCGGAGGGCTTGACATCGCAAACAACGTTAACATACATCATTAAGAAGCTCGTATCGATTTCGAAAACGCTCTATTGCTGAACCCATGTTACCCTTTTAGAGAATTGAATGTTTAATGATCACGTGTATATGCTGCAAGATTATCGCATAGAATAATATAATCCACAAAACCCGCCATATGCAGATCAAATTTCTCGCGCTACAAGTTTTCCAGTTGAGGTATGTTTTTTGTCGTAGGGTAAATCTTTTCGGAGAAATCGTGTTGTTCATAATCTGACTTTAATTTTTAAAGAAAAGCCTGGGAATAGGTCGAAGTTGGAAATATGGCCTAGATCGGCTTACTGACTATTTTTTTCGAGTCTTTACATAAAGTTTATAGGAAGTAAATCCTTGGAGTTTCATTGTCGTTTAGATCTTTTGTTTTTTAATCAAGGTTTTTCTACACCTGCTTTCTGCGATCAGACAGACTAGGTTCAATAGATCAGAATGAGTCTACAAATATTAAATTTACATAAACTTGAAGCTGCAATCATATCTTTAATTTTGGAATTAACTACTCAGTATAGTTACAATCACGTGAGGTAAAAGCTAGCGGAAAAGTCACTCGTTCACCATTCGCTATGAGCAAATCAAGCAGGTTTAATGCTGGTCACTATAAACTATATATAAGAATCAATCATTTTCCGTAATAATAAACAATAACGTTGTAAAACGGGCAGCCCGTCGTTTTTCTCTTAAGCGTTGGCATTAATGTTCACGCTTTCAGGATGAGTTTAATTATTATAACAATTCAGTTCATTTTCTGAGGTAGCCTGACAAGCGTATTCATATGCTTAAAAGCTTCGAAATTAAATTAGAACAAAGTAAGATAAGATAAGAAAAAATAAGAAGAAAGGAAAATGACTAAAATGTGGCGAAAAATTAAATTTGTCCTTTCCAGATTAAGTACTTGTTTTGCTCTTTATTTTCCTATCGAATAAATAAAAGGTGAAAACACTCTGTTAACTTATTATGGCTAAGGAAACCTAAAATTTGACTCATTTAGTTTCCTTTCGCTTGCATTCATTCACCCCTAATATATGAAACTATATTTGATAAACTGCAAGATTATTGTTTAAATCCCTTAGTGTGTCGTTGGAGTCTTCAATACACAAGACTGGTTTAATCTACTAAAGCTTTACACTTTAATTTACTAAATCGTAGAATTCGTTGCAGTTAGAGAAATGAAAAATTCTAAGATCCAGTAAAAATTTTATTATCTTATAAGATATAAAATATAACGATCTGAGCCAACTTGATGATGTAACGAGTTTATCTGGCCATCTCACAGATACCAACAGGCGTTGTGGGCAATGCTTGGCAATGTATGCATTCACATATGTACCACCGATAAGTCTGCAATAGTAATTTCTCTGATTACCTCGTATTAGTCAAGAAACGTTTGTCTATGGTAATTTTTAATTAAGATAAACAGGACTGTGGGTACATTTTACGTAATCCTCTTAACGGGGTAAACCACTACAATAGCCGAAAAAGAAAAGGCTTTCGACAAGTTTTTTGCGGTAGAAGGTAAAATAGCACAATAATAATGTTTGAGGAGGTTACCAAGCGTACTTTTTAGTAATGGAAGACCAATGTTTTTTGGAAATTATTTAAAAACGACAGCACTTCAGTTGTTCCTAGAGCCATCTTTAGCTGAAAAAACTGTGTAATAGTGTACAGTAACAGTGTAACTATGCAACGAAAAATAGTGTTACTAGTCCAAATTTAAATTTAAATACAAACCAATTAAAAAAATTATATTCTGTTGTGACCACTATCCTAAAAAAGACAAGGAAAGTAAAAGAAGTAAGTTTTCACGTTCACTAGTAGGCATGTGTTTTGAAAGGTTGAGGTTGCTTTCAATTTCCTTTGCAAATTTGTATTCTTCATTCGTCCTGACGGGAAAATATTTACCGCAGATACTACAAAGTTGGGCAGACGGACACTCTTAGATGCATTCCAAATTTGGTACTACCCAAGGACTTTATTGAGCTTTTGAAGCTTCTATGAAAGCGTTATAAAGGTGTTGAAGCAAAAATTAAATTTTAAGAAAATTGAGAAAAAGTCATCATGTTTTGCTTAGGGACGCAGAAATTTATCCATTACATG
>CCAG010003379.1:0-42249 GCA_001077435.1 Glossina morsitans morsitans
GTGGATATGAAATTGTTTCACAATTGAGGTAAAGCGCCTCCCCTCTAAGATGAGCAGCAAAATTACTTGCCATAGAGACAGAGAGCGAGAATGGAGGAGAGAGAGTTAGGAGAGAGAGAGAGAAAGAGAAAGCGAAAGCGAAGAATAGTTTCTGTCAAGTAATAGAATCACAACAGAATTTATGGATTCGCATAAGTAGCGCAGTGTTAATTTTATATACATTATATACTACTATCAGCTTCTTCTACGAAAGACTATGCAGTTGAGGACATGGCTGGTGCATTTGCATTCCTACTACGAAAAAAAAACATTCAAACAATAAAAACTAACGCCGTTAATATAAATCAAGGCAGAATGTCTTAATCTGATTTCAACAACCAACAACTACGGCTAAGTCTAAGTCTAACCGTAAGTTTAATGTAACATGTTAAGTGCATCTACTGCATAGATAAACATTTACCCCAATCAAGTAAATTTGTTTGTTTTCCCAAACGGAATTAATAGGTTCTCTTCTATGGAATTCATAAAACGTTGCAAGAAGTAAGCAACAGATACAAGAAGGATAACAGCGAACAAGAGAGGAGAACACAATCAGAGCACGTTACTTAAAGATGTAACCTTTCGACATTTACTAACAAACAATTCATCTAAGATGATGATTAGCATTTTTTTTTTTTTGCTTTTCTTTTTATTTCTTTTTATTTTTTATTTTTATTTTGTAAGCTGTCATAACAATTTAGTTTTTGTTGTTATGGTTATTGTTAAGATACTCACACCTTTCGGTTAAAAAGGCCGAAAGACTTGAAATGAAAAAAAAAAGAGTGGACGACAGTAATCAAGAGATTTAAGAATTTAGAATTAAAAGTTGATTACGTTTGTTAGTGTGCGCGCACGTGTTGTTGTGTATGCTTGCGCGTATTTCTGCTTGCGTTCGTGCAAGAGAAGAGAGAGTAAATTAATGGCAAATTTGCGAAACGACATTAATTTCAACGAACACAGGTAGAGACATGTGCTTAATAGAGCAGATAACCTCCATAAAACAGGGCTTTGTTTTGAATCTAATTTGACCAAAAAAAAAGTGCACAAATGGTAAGGGTAAGGGAAAGGGTACATAAGCAGCTTAGAGCAAGCTTTGAAATTTTAAAAATTTATGAAGGAATGCTCCCGCACCTGTGTGACACGATGATTATCAGAAAGATAGAGAGTTTGGGCGCTAGCTTAAGAGGTGTGCAGGTGCGATTGGTTAGTGTTAGGCCTTTGCCCATCTAACATGCATTTTAGTTCCGTCACACATGAATCGTAATTAAAGTATGATCTGCCGTCGTGGAAATTGTATATGGACGGGCACGGCGACCTGATAAGCGATCAAATGAGAAGGGGTAGCGTGGTAGCGCGTCTACCAGGCCAGCTTTTGCGAGTTCAAATCTTAAGTGTGGTGAATTTTATTTAAGTCGTAGTTATAGCGAGTGCTTAGCTTGTGCTGAAGTTGCGGCCATCACTTTCCCTATGTCTTGCTCTTTTTCCTCACTCTCTTCTGACCGTCTACCATGCTACACGAATAGGAAAAGTCCCCCGAGTGATAGGTCTTATTAAGGGAAAACAAAAAGTCTTGTAAATAAAATTTGTAAAGGAACGCCTTATTAGAGTGACCAAAGTTTCCTAGCAGTAAAGCAGTCATAATTTTCGAGTTTACAATTTTAAAGATCCCTTTTTCTTAGTCAAAACGCGTTTCTAACTTGCTGCTATTCGTAAAGATAAAGCACAAAGCACATCAAAAAAGAAATATCGTCAAGCCTAAGCTTTATTCCACTGGCCACATGTCTATTTACTGACGTCAATAAAAATTTTATGAAGAGAATAGAATCGATCAGCTGATATATTAAGTACTACAACTTGTACTAGCAGCAGTAGTATGCAGCAAAACTGTATGGTTCGAGAAAATGGCCAAAGCATAAAATGTTGCTACCAACATGGTCCTGATGATATCGTTCTCTCTGTGTTCAGTTCGAGGAGATAATCACTTATGAAAAATGTAACTTGGGCTTTTGTTTTCGGTTATTTGGCAAAAACGGCTGAATACCGAACCGAAAAGCAACCTTCAAATACCTGACTATCCTCCTAGTATTAGTTAGTAGTATGCAGTATTAGCATTACTGCGTACTGGTACTGCAATCATTGCGTTCAACATAGTATTAGTTAGTAGTGTGCAGTAATTCTGGCACTTAGCATACATACTTACGTACTGCATTACTATTAGCATTACTGCATACATTATTCATACCGCATTAGTATTAGCAGTATTAGCATTAGTGCATACATTATACATGCTGCAATCACTGTGCTTAGCGCTTTAAACTTCACTGCATATATTATGTAATCTAAAAGGTTTTAAAGCTTCTTAGTGCGCTCAGCTGATATGTTGGCAGTATTTCATGCTGTATTGAGTTTCCTAGTGAGCTCAGCTGATTTATTAAGCAGACTACAACATTTTAAAAACTTTATTTAACCCAGTTGGTATATTACGCAGTGTATGTGGATAAGAATTTTGATGAAATTTATGAAACTTTTTAGTGTGATCAGCTAATTATGATAATTGCAGAACCCATCAGTTTTCTCATTCTCTCTCAAATTGTAGTAAATGAGAAGATTGACAGCCTTAGACAATAAGATAAGTGGCTAGTTGAACGACTAATTAAAACCTCCAAAGTCTTACGCTATTGTAATATATATGCGTGGACTACGTGGCCTCTAAAACTTTTTCCCAAGTGTAACAAAGGCCGGTGGACACAAGAACAGAATTTTCCTTAGACAAATGACATAATTTCTCAGAATTAACGAGGAGCGGTAACAGTAACTAATAATCTCATGTAAAATTGTTCACGTGTTCACGTGTAAAATATATTTTCTATATTTTAGAAAATAGACAGCCGTCACACGATCTCTCTCTCTTGTACTAGAGGTCTTGCGGATAAATTGTCGTACTGCAACTCTTCTCATTTCCCACATGGATCAGCTTGGGTTATTATTAAGCAATGTGCGAAGTTTACCTGTGCATGCTGTATATTATAACAATCTTAGGGCAAAAGGATACATAAACAATATATGTTTATGTATGCATGTATAGAAGGTACACAACCGCCAACAACGGCAGCAACAAGAAGCCAGACAGATTGCCAGACATTTCAATGGCCTACCTTCAGTGGATTCGTGCTGCAGCGGTTCTATATGGGAAAATTAACTTAAATTTAAACTATCAGAAGAAGACCGAGTGAGTACAACAAGAAAACGTGGTGGCAAATGAGAGAAACAGGTAAAAGAACAAACGAACGGTGCTGGCGCGATTTGTCTAAAGCCATAAAACATAGAAAAATTTTCAACTAAAATTTCCTACAAAAAAAATTTAAAGGACTTATTATTATATCCATTTTACATGCATTACTAAAAACACATACTTATGTGGCAAGAGATGTGTGGCAAAAATTTCTGGAAAAATGTATAAAATTATTCATTAAACAAAGTAAAATATGTTTTTTTTCTAGGTTTTGTTGTTTTCCTTAATCCATACACAATACACGTACGTATATACCTTAGATGAGAGACGGACAAGAGACAATGAATGTTTGCTTGCTTGAGTTGTCAGTAACAGTAATAATATGTAGTAGCACACAGGTATAACATATCTTTTAGTTAAATAAAAACACTATAATACAAAGAAATATGCCAAATACACACACACACACACGCTAACACACACACATAAGTACAAACGTAAACCTCTCTATCAATAACCTCAAGGTGAATTAAGGTAAAGTAAAGTTTATAATGTTTCGTTGTATTTATTTGCTTTTCTTTTCTTTTTTTTTATATGTAGTTGTAGATCTTTTTTTCTTCTTCGTTTGCTTTTTTTTTTTTTTTTTTGCTTTATAATCGCATTACATATATAGGAACATCAACAGCATTATATGTATGCATAAATATTTATTTATTGGTACATATCAGTTAAAAGGCAGAGTTGCCATTGTCTTCAAGGAGTGTGAGAGAGAGAGAGGGTGGGGGGGAGGGAGAGAAAAATGAAGGCGAAACATAATTAAAACAAATAAAGGCTTAAAAACAATTACTTAAGAGAGCTAAGTTTTCTTAACAACGCATTGCTATGGATACGTACCACTATCACAGTATACAGTGCACCGTTTTCGGTACACAAAATACAAATTTAATAATTTCCAATAAATACGTACATTTTGTGGATAAGAGAGAAAACATATGTTTTTCATTCAGACAAAGCCGCCCATATAACAAAAAAAAAAATTTATTTTTGCGAAGTAAGAAGCCATCTTCACTAAATGCCTCACCGTTTGTACCGTTATCGGTACACATATCAAGTAGCTTTGGTAAACATTATTACATAACATAACATAAAAAACAAATTGTCAGCAAAAACAAATTTTGTACCGTTATCGGTACACGCGTCAAGTAGCTCTACTAAACATTATTACATAACATAAAATAAAACAAACGTCGATAATAAGAACATATTTCTCGAATCTAACTTAATTAAAAAAGTTAGGCTTGGCGTACAAATGACTTTTAGGGTGCACTGAAAGTGAGACACGTGTCAGGGAATATGTTAAGTAAACCAAATGAATGAAATGCTCTTTTATAAGGCGAGAAAAACGATACCGGGCAAACTACATATATATATATCTATATATATATATACTATATATCTATATATATATTGTATACATATATATATATATACACTATATATACACCATATATATATATATACTAAGGCGTAACGAAAAGTTAAAGCATTTAACAATGGCGGTAAGTGCTAGAAGGTAACGCTAACTTGTGAAGTTTCTTTTCATAATTTTCTCTATCGCCATCTTAGATAATAATGACACTCGAGAATGGGGGAGTGATGTTACAGATAATCCCTTGAGAATTAAGAAGAGTTGTTATAAAGGTTTTCCTTTTGCGAAAAGAGCTCATGCGGTAACGTTTTATTTTTTAAAAAATTATCGAAAAACAGTTTTAGAATCCCTTATAACCTTGAGCAGTAAAAGGAGTAGGCAGTAAGAGGAAAAAAACATCACATTCGATAGAACGACCTATAAATGTGCAACCATATGGTCTCTCGGATTAAGAAAATAATTCTTTTTTGCCTTTACTTGTCAACGTAGTGCCACTCAAGAGTGTTACAAGCAGCTCAGTGATTCTTTAGTATTTCAGTCTTTTGTTTTAAAAGAAGGGCTTGTCCTGACTCCCAAATATATCCTTCAGTTTTTGCAATGACATCGTTATTTCATCCACATTTGATTACCTGAATTTTCACTTTGATGCTTGCACAGAAACAATAGCCGAAAAAACGTGCCAAGCCTCGAGCATACGACGGTTGAAGGGGCAGCAAATCAAATTTTAATTCAATTAGAATTGTTTGATTGCAGACATGGATACTGACTGCAGACGCCATACTTTTGTTCCGCTATAAGTAAATGCGGCGCCTATTTGGAAGACAGTTCTCTCTTGTCCAAATTTTTCTTGAAAATAGTAAATCCACTGCCTTTTGACATATCAGGATATAAGCAAGGGAGAGCTTACTTCACTTTTCGATTATCGAGAATAATTTTCAGAATTTTTTAATGTGTTATCGCGTAGTCACCTCTCCTGGGCGTCAATTGCATTCAGCATCAACAGTGCCCGAACGATTTCATTTAAAATCCGCAAGAAGTTTATGGAAATTGTGGTCTCCAACACAGGTGGATGGGCATAGCTTCCTTTAGAAGAACCAACCACCTGAGTTTTGAAAAACAAATAAGTGGGAAGCCTATCTCAGTGCTATTAGTAATAAAATATAGGAAGGAAGCCACATTTTCCTTGCCTTGTTGCCTCCAATAAGAAAAAAATTTGAATCAAATTTTCAAGTTTATCCTTTAATTATGTTCATTTTTATGATTCATAGACCTGAACGAAATAAAGATCTTAGTTTCAATATTTTTTTCGGTCAATTGAAGCAGATATATACCTAATGAAAATTGTTCATGGCGTTTCAAGCAACAGATGAACAGGGAGAGTTGAATAGAAAGAAGCGGGAGAAGAGAGATAGGGATAGACAACGGCTGCGGTCTAATGGGCGCATACCCAAAACGGTACGAAGCTCATTTCTTAAATAAAAGAAAACAAAAATGGCGCACTGGAAACCGTCCCATTGATCGTGATGGGAAAACCTTTCAGCTCAAAGAACCCCTCGCAGAATATATTGCCGGAACAGTGAAGTACAATCAACAAAGGAAACATCACGGACGTGATGACAACGATTGTGGGCATAAGCAAATATCTAGGTCTTTTGTTGTGAATGGATTGTCGAGCGAGCGCTCACTATACTTGCGATCAAATGTGATCTAACCGCAACGAGACTTGAACTCGCGCACATCAATTTGGTAGTCGCGACTCTTATTTACTTATTTACTCAAGTATGTGGCTCTAGTAATTACAGAGTCGCATTGACGTGTGAACAGAAACAGACTTCGGATGACTAAAGAAAAACATTTGACAATTCATTTAAAAATAATCGAGTTTTGAAAAGCAGAACTTTAACAAATTATTACACCTATCACCGTTAAGATTAACAAGCATGTGAAAAACACCAAATTGAAGTTTTTCGCCCTCAAAATCCTAGAAATTCTACAAATGAAAGAGACTTTTTCTTATTTGTATTATAAGACTAATGTCTGTGCGTGTGTGAGTTCAATTAGGTTCAAATATATACAATACGTATCAATATTCCATTGTTGAGCTTAATTCTTCTTCAAATCACTAAAATTATATATATATATATATATATATGAATATATTTGCTAACAACTTTCCATTGATAAGCATTAGAAATCATTGTTGTCCCCTTTCAAGAACAAACAATTGATGTTTTTTTTTTCTTCCTTGGCAATCTTGGCTTCAGCAGCAAATCGAAAAAAAAAAATAAAAAAAATAAATAAATAAAACAACTTTTTATGCGTAAGCGAATTACGAGAGAAAGAGAGAAACATTACGGGTAAAGTGTTTTTTTTATACTCAATAACAATAACAACAAAACATTTGGATCTTGATCTTTATTGTTGTTGCTGTTGTTGTTGTTGGTGTTACACAATATATTATAATAAAGAAGAAAAGGTTTCTTATTCTGTGCACGTGACGTCTGTGTATAAGTAGACAAAACTTTTGTTGTTACTTTTTAGTCTTTCAAATGCATAATGCAAATATGAACATTTAAATTAATTAACGGTTGTTGTTGTTGGTTATAATATGAGAGAAAAAAGAAAAGGAAAAAAAATGCTTTCAGAATTTCAATAAACGTTTGCGTGTTTTATATGAAAAAAGGGGTACGTTCTCAAACGCTTTTTTATTCGAATCGAAAAGCAAAAAAGAATTAATAAAAATAAAAATGGAAATCATGATAATGGTCAGTAGTGACCTAAGTAGACGTAAGCACATTAAAGTTAATGGCCGAAGATTTTCAACATATTTCTTAAAAAAAAAAAAAAAAAAGTTCATATAAAATAGAGAAAAAACCAGTAAGAATGCTATATAGTCGGCCGAGGTCGACCGTTAGATGCCTGCCTCTAAACAACTTTCCTTAACACAGTCATTCATTTATTTCCTTATTAATAGACAAAAATCATAAATCATTTTCATGTAAATGCATCATCACTCCCATAAAAGCCCTCATTTTGGACGATACTCGAATGTCTCAAGGATTATTTTATTATCCAGTTCCACTTTCCGCCGTAACAAGTAACAACAAATTGGGCTTTGCCACCATAGAAGTAGTTCCCATCAAGGGAAACCCTGCATATGGAACGGTCCCAAAAATAGATCTACATGATCCAAATTCCCTATGGCCCAGTGTTCAAATATTTAAAACTAGAGCTTTTTAAGAGAATCTTTATATGCATTGTGGTTCAGAAAATCGACCTATGGGCCCCAAAAAAGAATTTTCATCAAGAATTATCGAAAATTAGGCCGTTTTATCAATTTCCATGGAACCGTTTATAGGGCAAAGAAGATCAAAAAATGTCCCCGTCCGATTTAAAGTTTTTACACCAATCTAGACTGCGACAATACTATCACTAAGCGATTTTTATCCAGAAATTCTGAAAATTACATTGTTTTCTTATAAAACGACGTAATCTGGGGAGTAGTCGAAAATGTGAACCCATCCGAACAATTTTCAATGGCGTTCGTCCTTACGCCAAAACACTTTGGTCTACCAAATTTCGTCAAAACATCTGTAAAATTGCGATCTACATATTAAAAAGAATATATAAGACAAACGGACAGACAAGCTTAGATCGATTCAAAAAATGATTCCAATTCAATCGTTATAATAAAATGTGGATCTGTCTCAACTATTTCTGGATATTGCATACATCCACGCGAACTTAATATACCCTTGCACTGCGCAATTGGTGTAGGGTATCAAAATAAAATCACAATGTGGCAGTTATCGAATGTAATAAAGCGTGCGACAAATTTTAGGGTTAGGGCTTAAAGAGACAGATACTCAATTGAATCTTAAACATAATTCAATTAATGTTGAATTGATTTTTACGTACATCGTAGAACATCGGAGTTAATTTTACTGCACTATTGCGAATAGAATAAAACAAAAACAAAAATAGAAATAGAAAAAAAAAAAGATAGAGATTAAATGGTGTGTAAATGCAGGGGCCATATTGTCAAGTAATATAATATTTGGTATTATTTTTAAGCAAACTTAACTATCTAATTATATATCCCTTCCTATCGAAATGGGCACAAGACTTGTTTGAATTAGGGAAAAACAAAATTTATCTGCCATTACTTCTAGAAGTGTTAGGGTAAAACTAACTGCAGATAACTAAATAACATCATTGATATGATGCGAGGGTTGTGACGATTTACGATACACGAGACTGTAGAGCAAAATTAATTTTACCCTAAACCATCGAAAATGTCGCGAACGAATTTGCTTCAAATTGAATTAGATAGACAAGCAATAGGTCGTTTACAAGTAGCAGCGATTGAGCGAGTTTTTGTTGACTCAAGCTCACACAATAAATCCATCAATTACTTACATTCTAAATCGTTGACGTTTACAACGAGCTTAGCAAAAATAACTTCAAATCGTTGACAATTCTTTTGTTTACAAGAAAAAAAAAAAAAAGCGACAATAATAATAATAAACAACCATGACCCACCATTAAATACCTTACACCACTCTACAGTTACTCATGTTTCTACTTTTCAAATTAAGCCTTTGTATGGGAAGTGGTACGCCAGTGCACTAAGTTTCACCAAAACATTTCAAAAACTTCAGCCTGGCAGTTGGACGTCAGAAAACAGGACGGACGGACAAGCTTAAAGAGTCATTCTCTGAATAGACCCTTATACTAAAAATTGAATCTAATTCTGTAGATTAACAAGGACTAGCTTTAAGAGTCACTTTGTGAATCAATCCTTATACTAAAAAGTCGATCTTTTTCTGAAGGTTAAACACAAGAAAACAGGACAAACGGACAAACTTAGAGTCACTTTCTGAATCGACCCATATACTTAAAGGTGGATCCATTTCTAAAGGTTGAAGCAGGAATGACGCACAAGCTTAGAGAGGCGCTTTCTGAATCGATTCTCTCAGTAAGTGATGATTGTATACAACATCCCGAAAAACTTTATATTCTCATCTACCTCTTTAAAAAACTTTAGGACTTCCTAGGACTTCATTCAAAATCAATCGTAAAATGAAAACAGAAGAATTCATAACCTCAAAGTTTACGAACATAAATTAAACAACCAATAAACCGCAATAAAATCAAAAAAATTAACGCAAAGGATCAAAGAAATAATAAAAACTCATCGCGCTACTAAATATATTGGTCTTAGCGTTAAGAGGCCTTCATCTAAAGCGAAACGGAAAAAAAAACTATTCGTTCTTATAAATGCAACTCTGAACGAGAAATCCTAAGGCAAAACGTGAGCTATTTAGCTTTCGCCTGATTTGACAAGTATGCGAGAACGCATCTTGAAGCTATTGTGTGTGTGAAAAGTAAATATACATAATTAGTGGCCAGGTCCTGTTGACCAAATCGCTCTATTATTTGCTCAGCAGGTAATGATTTGGGCACAAATTTTTCCCACTTTCCCGTTTGATGCTAACGTCTACTTGCAAGTGCTCCTACACAAAAGCTTAAATAGGGTGAATATAATTTGGAAAGAAAGCTGCTTAGTTCATTTCTTTCCCGCTGAGAGAGCTGCTGCACATTTGCACTCTACTTCGTTGCTAGTTATAGCATACTGTGTTTAGACAGATGTATAAAATATCCGGAAGGGTTTGAGATATACCCAATTTTTATTATTTAAGGTTGTCTATCCGTCTATCAGTCTGATGGCCTGTTCATGTATTTTTCGAGATATTTTGAATAAACTTTTCAAACTAAAATTCAATTTCACATACGTTACCCTAATTATACCACACCCCACCAGTAATGCAAGATATATTAAGTGCGAGCGTGTGTAACATGCAGAAGGACTTAAGACAAATCCGATCACAATTCTAATTCAGAATCATTTTCTAAATCGATCTAAGCTTGTCTATCCGTCCAAAATCTGTTCACTTTCGTGTTGAACCTGCAGATTGCGATTTTTGAGATATTTTGATTAAATTTGAACTTTGAAGAGTTAGGTTTGTATGTTTGACCGGCCTTATGGATGGATTCCGCTGACAATCATGATAAGAAAGCATTTAATATAAAGTTTGATTTACTAAACGAAGTTAAAAGGTCATGAATTATGACACCAACCAGTTGACGGACGTACATACATGGCTAATTTGATTCTAACTAAAAGTTATATATTTATGATCGATTGAAAGAACGCGCGGTTGTTATGTATGACAGTCTTACATAGGTCTATATACGTATATGTGAAGTTTTCGCTTTTTTTCTTCTTCTTGGATTCCATGCAATCATTTGAGACTTCGTTGCGGTTAATTAGTCCGACGGAGGAAATGTTTGCAGTGTAGAGTTTTTCACGCTTTGCTTTCAATCTCAATCGTAGCGAGATTACACCCCCAAAACTGTTTGCAATTATTAAACCGAATGCAGTCAACCTGTTAATTAAGTTTGTATGTGAAAAAACCATGAAGTTATTCGACGAAACGATTGTGACATTAAAACTTTCCACAAAACAAATTTGCCATCACATCATAATTTGAATTACAATGTTTTTACTCCCTTCACTTGACACTTGTTTCCATAGCGAACGCTAACGCTTTCGTGCTTCATTAAAAACGAACTTAATTCCGTTCCTTCTCCTTTTATTCACCAAAAAAGTTCTCTTTCAAACAGACAACGGATGTAAACACGTGTTAAAACTGTTGCTACACATCTACGCTAATGGTTGTCAAAATTTACGACCATCATAAATAATGTTGAACTTATTTCAGGAAAAAAAAAAACAAAAAAAACAAGCGAAAAATCTAAAAAGTCGGAAATTTAAAAGCAACAAAGGAAAAAAGAAAAAAAAAGGTCAAAGAATTGATGAAAAACGAACTCATCATAAATTAAAGGGAAATGAAATCATTTTCTGTAAAAATTCGTAATGCTTTCAAGGTTAGTTTGGAATTTAAAAAAAAAAAAAGCAAAGGCAGCAAGCAAAGGAGCAGGACGAAGATTTTCACTTTAAAAAAAAAGAAGAAAAAAAAAGTAATGTTAGACAGAAAAATAGGAAAACCCTATGGGACGTCTAATATTTTAGAAAGAAAAAAACGTTAATAAAATGCCAGCGTCTGTGCTGGATAACAACACTTTAACTGGAACTGCACACAGCACTTGAAATGTCACGAGAAACAAAAAAAAATTCATAAAAATTCAAATAAGGCGCACTTTGTAAAGTCACACCACCAAAAGTTGAGGATTACACTAAATTCGCCATGCGACTTACCATATGCAATAAAATAAAATCTCGATCTTCACTCAGCCTTTCAAAGTGATTTTGCTTAGGTAAGACTTACTTAAGTATAGGTTAATCTTCAATGATAACCTTAATATTAAGTCTGTCCATACGTCCTTATGAAAATTCCGACAGATGCGATATAATGCTTGATGGTTGGCGTTCTTCTTGTCGCCTCTATAAATAAAGAATATTAAGAAAGCCTACCGCATAGTGCTGCGGATACACCTCAAGTTTATACTAAGGATATTAAGAAAGTACTCATCCTGCATGAACTAGGTTCGATGGACTACGCTCTTTTCTTCCCGAAAAGCCAAAGAGATTTCACCTACAGTACAAATTAATTTTTCCTCATGTCCTACAGCTGAAGTGTGCATTAGTATTGATTTTGATCTGTCGGAAAGTTGATTAGATCCCCAAGAAGCTTCTCGCACTTCTCGATCACTACTACTTTCAATCAATTTAAATCAAGACAACGCACATAGTTCGACAACTACAAAGGTATCGAACCAAATGTCCTACAGCCAAAGTGTGCATCAGAAATGTGGTTTTAGTTAGTAGAGAAGATGATTTAGATCCCCAAGAAGCTTCTCAGACACCTCAGCCGTCGAAGATCATTATTACTTTCGATCGAATAAAATCAAAGCAACGAATATAGCTCGACAACTGAAAAGGGATCAAACGAATTCCCAAATGTTGGATCAAATAAACGTTTCACGATAATCCCCATGTCCTACAGCCAAAGTGTGCGTTGGAAAGATCACTTAAATTCCCAAGAAGCTTCTTGAACTTCTCGATCGCCCGATCGAAATCACTGCTGCTTTCAAGCAAATTAAATAAAATCAAGGCAGAGAACATAATTCCATAATTACAAAGAGATTGGATACAATCTCAATATCGACTAATCAGAAATGTTTTACGATATGTTTCATTTGACATCATCTGGATTTTCACTATGGACTAGGATTAAGAAAAAAAGTCTTTCAGTTACAAGCGCCCAGTCTCCTAATAGAACAACTAAAGTTTACCAGGTCGAGTAGGAAGGACCGCGCATATCTAATTTTTTGGTTGAACGTTCGTTTATTGTCCCGTCGGTATGATACTGAAATAGGCTGTCGCTGACTTTGAGGTCCTTTGGTGACTCCTTATTGTAGTGCTTTTAGGAGAAAACTGATTTTATTCTTGACTACATGATCTCGTCTGATAAGGACGGTATTGATAGAGGAAGGCCGCCATTTAAATATTCTCTACTTCTTCCTATGACTTGTGCTATTCTACTAGCACAAGGAACTCCAATTGTAAGGTAGATCCTTTTTATAAAAGCAAGCGTTAAAAATATTGTTTTTTTTAAGGTTATGTTATGTTCTCCCCTTTAGCCCATGTCGCGAGCAAGTCATGCTTCTTTATAAGCGTGGCTTGTTTAGTCAGTTCTGTTTGAAGACTTTTAAATTCCGGATAGATAAACACCGGATCAAAGTGGATCCACTTTGCCTCTCTTATTACTATTTTTATCTTATTTGTCTTATTATTATATAAGCTGTGTTTACATCCTATTACCTAGAACTTGAGACTTCTTCTAGAAGTCCGAAGTGAAATTAAACCCGCGTTTTCTTAAGCCATTGCTATCGTTTCAGTTCCTTTTCGAGGATTCTAAGGACTTTCTAAGTGCAAAGCAGATCAAACCAGATACCTGTGATATCTCGTTCTCATCTTTTCTCCTGCAATTCTTAACTTGGGGATTTTCTCATTCGGTCGGATGTAATATATAATTATATGCGATAGATGTTGAAAATTCGACTCAAATCGAATGTAAGGTCTTTCTTAATTTTCCATGCTGCGCTATTATGTTTAATTCACATATGAATTTCGCATATATATAAATATATATATACGTTCGTATACATCTTTATATATATATACATATGTATTATGTATGTATTTACAATATTTATGTCGTTATGTCGTTGCTGTTTCGTTATAATACATATATGCAACATCTACAGGAAGCGCAACAAATTCATAGCACGACGCATCCTTTGTTCAGTCAGACTGTTCTTTGAGTGTTTATTTTATGTTGTTGAGTGTTAGGACAATGACTCTGCCTGGCAGGATGTTTAACATCAGCACAAAAACCGTAAGGCTGCTGCAACTTTATTTAAAGAGGAAAAGAAAAAAAAAATAAAAGAAAAACGCCAGCCTTCCATCTGGTTTTCAACGTATCGTGACAGCAAGTCTCAGCAAAATGGCAAAAGCAACAAAATCGATAATGTCAATTTATATATATATATATATGTATATATATAGATATCATAAAATATGAAAATTCATCCGGTGACTTGCATATTTTATTATATAATTTAATAAGGGGTGCATAAATTTTGGGACAGAAATGTCAAGCAAATAGACAAGGGTGACATAACGTCCATACGATCGTTGTCATCGTGCATCCATCAAAGAATCTAAAAAAACAGTTTTGCCCATTCAAGAACGTCTCCTTTAATTACATTAACGATACATTTTCTTAATCGAATTGATTGTTTATTGCTCCAATCATTCAACGTAACCTTACTTTTCTTATACGATAACTAAGGTGGTATTTTTGAAGTGTTACCTTTTCCACTTCATTCATCTGTTTTTTTTTTTTTTTATTGACTTGTATACTTCATTGCAGCCTAATATATGATTCTTCTAAAGCAACAGCGTTCAGGACTTACTCGTCATACACTGTTAACTGATTTAGCACTTCGTTTCATTTCTCACACAGTGTACTATTTTATGCGACAAAGAGCCATACCGCACTTGGATGTTGAATATGTTCTCGTTGCTTTCCAGAAGAAGGCATAACTAATACTATTGCCTCTACATTTAAAAGGATTATCTTCAAGCATTACGCTTCACACTATAACTTATTCTACTGATATGCACATAACGTAGCTTTTTGAAATCTTGAATAAGTCGAACTCCGTGCCAAAAAAAGGATTGACAATGGAATTGTATTGTACTATAAGGTATATTAAGTTCCAGCTTTTATTATACCGATAGATGCTAAGCCTGTCTGTGCGTCTATTCAACCTACAGGTGGCAATTATTGAGATATTGTGATGAAATTTCCCTTATTGAAAATAGTTTGCATCGATCCACTTCTTCAAACTATTCACCTCGTCGCTTTATCGCGAATAGGGAACATCGCCTAAGTGATTGGCTATGTTAAACAAAAAGGAAGTAAGAACATTAAAGTGAGGGAAAGCCGAGCATTTAATACCCTGGCCTTTGGTGTGTCACGTACGTCCGTACCAACACACACAAGTGGTGTAATAAATCAAAACAATGCGTACCGTGCTGTATCGACACCAAGTCTTAGGACGTAGGATTTTACGATAGCTTAAATTTCTTTCCAAACTTCAGATTTTTTTACTTAAATACCCTGCATACGCTACAGTTATTCATATAAGGGCTATTCAAAATAAGTCGTGATATAGGAAGCGGTGGAAAAGTGGACCAATTCGAACTGTCTTCAATAGCGTTCGTCATTGGACCGAAACTACAAATAGTGTAAGGTATGAAAATTCTTACTTGATGACCATAGGTAAATGCGACTTAGGTGCAAACATGGCTTTGGAAAAATGCAGTTTAATCGTTTGCCGAAAAAAAAGGAAATGACTTTCCGAACAACCTAATAAATCGCAATTTAAAAGAAAGTAGTATTGGAAATGTTGTATTGCATTGCATTCTTCTTTTTGACAGTATAAAGCCTTCCATGAAAAAGCACCTTTGAAATATCAAAGAAAAAAACTTTCTTTGTTATTATGTATGTATATAAGATTCAGATAAGAGATATTTATTAAAGATAGAAATGATGATAGTGTAAAACTAGTGTAGTGGACCATGGCCCGCCATTAAATACCTCACACCACCCCATAAATATTCATGCAAGGACTTTCAAAAATAGGGTATTATATGGGAAGAGGTCGAACAAATAGCCCAATCTGAACCATTTTCAATAGCGTCCATCCTTGCGTCAAAATACCTCAAAGCGCCAAATTTCCTCGAAATATCTCAACAGTACGACCTCTATGTTAAATAAAAAAAAAGGACGGACCGACGGACAGGTTTAAATCGATTCAGGAAGAGATTCGGCATCGATCGGTATACTAGAAAGTGGATCTATATCAAATCCCTCTGGGTGTTGCAACAAACATGCGCTTGCACTTAATATGCTTTTCTATCACAAGTAGTGTATATAGGATACAAAAATATTACATCGTATTCTTAATTCCTCTTGCACTCTTCACATTGCCCAAGGCTTATAACAATAAAGCTTTGTAAAGAAAAGTTCACCAAATTCTAAAGCTTTTGAAGAAAAACCCAAGACTTGCCATACAAATGGCATTTGAAGAGAATTTAAACATAAATCTAATTACTTTTCTACGCTAAGATTGAGTCCGTAAAACTCAGAGGTGTAGAAAATCACTGACTTATTTGTTTAACAGGTTTTTTTACATCATGTGTTCAGTGGCGATAACAAACGATTTTCGTATGCACTTAAATTTTAATTGTTTTCTTAAAAAAAGTGCTTTAAGTAAATTTTCTATTACGATTTACATTCGAGTATGAATTATTGACGGCTTCTGACGGATATATATTTTTTATTGTTTAATTATTGCTAGAAAACATATTTTGATTTATTGCTTTTTAATATTCGGTAGTTGAGAAATTTATTCTGAGTATATATAGCGAGGAGGAGGAGCGATCAATCAATAAAAATATATATATACAAAGTGGATTTAATCGATTTGACAAGTGTGCAGCTGGTAAATCTCCCTTCGCCAAGACACTTTAATCCTTAATCCTTAATACTGAAGCAGTAATTATTGTCTCCTGTCAACCTTGATATTATAAATCTCTTAAGAAGAGAAGATGCTTCGCGTACACTTAGCTAACGTTAAGACGATTCCCTGAGACAGTCTAAGCAAATTTCTTATTATTCTTATATGACTATTATATGCAATCACTCGGGCTCCTTCTACGTGTATTATACTAATAGTTAGAAGGGACTGTGAAGAAAGGTATCACACCATGGTCAGAGAAGTGTGCGATAACTATGGCCGTTAAGTGTTATGCTTTCAAAGGCCGTGCAGTCCCCGTGGATACCGTTATACACCTAACGCAATCCAGGTATGCTTGATCGTTCTGGAACTTGAAGCCAACCTGTGCGGTAGCAAAAACTGAAAATAAAAAAAAAAAATTTTCTACGACTTAAGCGGAGTTTTTTAAACAATTGGAAAATAGAGCGAATATGATGTCTCTGAGAGACCTATAACGCTGGCCTATGCCGCATACCTATTCCGCGTACCATACAACGCTGTACCGCACTACACAAATCGCGTCGCCGATAAAAAATTGTGCAAACCAAGAGCTATGTTCAGATAGTCCGCCCACTCCTCCTTTTATTTCACAACTATCACTATTATATCGTTCAGAAAGTTACTTTTTTTATGAACACTGGATGTAATTGCAGTTTGTCGCAGCCAATTGGCCATTTAATGCGTACCGCCTTCATATATTTGATAGGTGATATGCTAAGTCTTACGTGCTTTATCAAATGTAGAAAATCTAAGGCACCATATTCGGAGTACTTGACTCCTATTACTAGCGAGAAGGCAAAAATGATGTTGAAGCAAGAGAAAAATTATTGGATACGTGTGGAGAAGATAAGTGAACAGAAAGCCAGTACTAAATACGGTTTGCGAAAATTCTTTTCAACGCTTTTGCATCACATTCCAGAAGGATAACCAGGAGCTGGTAAACTTGTGAGAATTTAAATAAATTGAATTCTAATGTTCTTGATAAAATATTTATATATTATAAAGAAAAATGCACTACAATGAGACAAAGACCGCCATTAAACATCCTAAACTGCTTCCCTTATTAAAATTATTTACATAACTTCTCAAAATCGTGCCTCATATTAGAGAAGTGGCCGAAAAGCTTTCGTTCTTGCACCAGAAACTATCGTTGGGCCGAATTTCATCGAAACATCTCGAACATTGTATTCTTTAGGGCGAACATACCACAAGAAGATGGACAGACGGACATACAAGCGACCGATATAATAAAAGTTAGGTCTATCTCAAGTCCTTCTGGGCTTCTGGGCATACACCTGCACAGATTTAATATGCGGTTATATCACAAGTGGTGTAGGGTATAAGAAGACAATAGTTAGTTAAAAAGATATCTGCTATAAAATGGTGATATTTATAAATAATTATGAATAGAGGAATGAAAGATGGGAGGAAGAAGTAAAATTTGCGAACGTTCGACATCAGGACGACTGCGGCAAGTCTAACTCTGTTGGGGTTCAAACTTTCCATTTCATTTATTACGTGCTTAAGATATATTTGAAGCCGTAATAGTTGGGCAACACTAAGCATTAAAAAGTAAAAAAGGTTATATTCGGCTGGGGGCGAATTTCTTAGACCAATCATCATTAAAATCTTTGACGCATTGTCATAAAGTGAATGGAGTAAAATATCTATGGGTCACATTTTACTTCAATAAAAGCTTTTCGCATTCTACGCTCAAGGCCTACCTACCTATATGGATGGTATTTTGTAGAAAAAATATATTCACCATGTCGACACGTCCACTACAATTAATTTAGAATTAATGGGCCCAGCGAAAAACCATAAATTTCTGTTTAGAAAACACCAGTTCCATTTATTTTACGCGTCACGCGGGCTTATATTACGACCCCTTTGGCCCATTTTCAATACCAACCTGCGTACAAAACCTTTCAACGTTTCTATCGAATTTGAAATCGATGTCTTCGTTTTTACGATGAGAAGAGTGTCAATAACGCATAACACCGGAAACACACAGGCGGACAGACATATACCTAGTCTCTAAAGCTTTCTTGTGGGTATTCCAAACATTACGACAAAATGAGTATAGCCCCCCATCCTTCGATATGGGTAGAAAAGTGCAGTTTATTTATATTCCACATCAGTATTCCGCCGTCGTAAGACAATCGAAATTCGGTTTTAGTGTCAAATAAAAAATATTTTTGTACGAATTTTTTATTTTGGCAATTTAAAAAACGTGTGGTCCGACTCGCTTCAAATTTTTATGGCCTGCGGCACTAGTGCTACAAGGACATATTAAGTTTGTATGGATAAAAGTAACACTTGGAACGAATTGAGGTAGACCCGTACAGGCCGCAATTATTTAGTTAACGATTAGGCGATTATTTAGACGAACTTTTCTTTCGTGTTCCATTCGCACTTTACTATTGTAACATAAAGCTATGCATAATCTTAGAGGCTAACTCCACTCTCAACTTACCTTTTTAGAGCTTTTTTCAATTTCTTTTTCAAAATCCGTTAGAGGAGTTAAAGTGACGGTAACATCTTTAATAAGATCACGAAAGGGCCTGAAATGTTAATGGAAAAGAATAGAACCTAATAAATATTGTTACTATGACAAAAGTCGTATTAATGGCTTACCCATTGACTTCATCCGACATGGAGTTTACTTTTGAATCGTTTTTACGTTTTTTGGCGACAAATGGAGCAGACGATGATGATGATGATGATGATGATACTGCTGATGAAAGAGCGGAAACGGAAGAGTTATTATTATTTAAACTCGAACTATTGCTGAGAGTGGTGTTCGATGAAACATTCGTCGAATTATTGAAATTTTTATTAGAAAGTGAACCTCCTCCTAGGTTTGCGGCTGTTGAAGAAGCATTCATCGTGTTTAAAGATTCCTTAGTACTTGTTGAAGAGAAAATATTGGTATCACTATGTAAATCATTAATAAAACCCGTTGAAGAATTATTTGTTGTTAACGCTTGAATAGATGTTCCTTTCATCATATCCTTAGACGTTGTTGTATTTGAGGAGGAATTAGACGAAGAAGTGACAATTAAATTGACACCAGCAGTCGAGGAATGAGAACTGTAAGCGATCGCACTTGCAGAATTTGAGGATAAATTTTGTACACTTGCTGAATGATGATGATCGCTACTAAAGAGATTTCCTGACGTGCTACTCGAACTGGCCGAGCTAGTGTTTATTTGATTTGTTGAATTCATGTTTGTTGAAGACGAAGAGTTATTATTATTATTATTATTATTATTATTATTATTATTATTATTATTATTACTATTAACGCCATTATTGTTAGTGTTTATGTCTTGCTTACTTTTCGAAGATTTTGAAGATTTATCTCGAGAATCCCGCGAAGACGAGAATGTTGACGAATAGTTATCCTTCTCTTTATCTTTACTTGAACTGGAATTTTTACTTAAATTTTTACTATGCTTACTCTCTTTATCCTTATAACTGCTTGAACTGCTGCTCGAAGAGTTTTTTAAATTGGTTGAAGTGGTGCCAGCACCACCGCCACCCCCACCGCCACCACTACCACTACCACCACCCGATAATGAGCCAGCTATTCCAAAGTTAGAATTGGTATTTACCGACGATGCATTTGAACTCGTAGATAAATTTATATTGCTTGAGCTTCCGAGACCACTCGATAAATTACTGCCTGTTACGCCATGTAACGAACTATTTAAATTCCCCGCTGAGTTCGCGGTTGTATTCCCTGCCGATGATGACGACGATGATGCTGTCGATTGTTTGCTAGCGTTCGATGATTTACGCTGTTTGGAGGACGATGATGACGAAGAAGCAGAATGTAAATTACTTGTATTAATTTTAATACTAATGGCTGCAGATGTTGTCGAAGCCGACGCATTGGCATTTATATTCGAATCGATTTCCTTCTCAGGTGAGGAGGCCGAATCCGAAGAACTATCACGACTTATCGGCTTATACGGGGGTATAGTCTTAACATTACCTCCTTTCTTAAGTTTACTGTAATGATGTTGACAGTATCCACAGTATTTAACGTTATCCAAATAATTGCCGGCCTCTTCACATAATAAACCCAAACTTTGAGCGCAAGTGACATGAAACTGTTGTTTGCAATTCGATTTATTGCACTGCATACATGCTCCAACGGTAGCACGATTACTTTTACCCACATCCTGGCAGATATAACAGGCTAAAAATAAATAATAAAAGCAAATAGAAACAAAAGAATGAGGCGGAGAAAATTTCATAAAAATCTTACTTTTTCCGTAACGCTCTTGGGGTATCAATTGCAGTATTATGGGTTCCATGGTGGTAACATTACCGAAACGTACTTCCGGTATATAGAGAGCGCAGACAACGTGGGCCCAACCTTGATTATCGGTCTTTTTTAAAGCACCATCTCTCGAGGGGCACAATTCACAGCGTACACGCGTCGATCTTTCTTGACTTTCACATTTGCGGCAATACCATGGTCCGGTTGGTACTGTAACGATACCGTAACATGCCTGATGTACGGCGACAGTACAATTTTGACCATCACAATATACGAGCGGATTTTCAGGCCAACCACGCTCATCAGAACAAACACAACAGCCGCCGACCATCTCCTTCATTGTGGTCTGAAATTGCCTTTTACGCTTGCGTGAATCTATTTTTGTAGCGATGCTTCATAACCAGGTAAGGAAAAAAAAAGAAAAAGTAATTGATTTTTCTCCAATGTATTTTTAAAGACGAAGGGTCTGATGAACTCGCCGCGTTGAATAAGTCTATAAATAAAAAACATATTAAATATGGCTATTAGTTATGTAACATTCTTTTCGCTTCCAAAATTCAAAAATAATTTATACAACGTTGCTTTATATATCTGCATAACACGTTCCACACTTTTTTTTTGCTTTTTTTTTTTTTAAACGAGGTCAACGTGAGGTTTATTGAACTCTTTGAAAGTTTGAAAATTCTTTAGAAGAAAAGGTTACATACGGAACAAAAGAAATTTTCTAATTTTATATTCAAAACAGCCGGCAACACAACTTACCTATGCTCACAACTTTTCAAGTTCGACGTGTGCAATATGTCATTAAAAGAAAAACTTACTTGATGAAAAATAAATATATTTTTTCATTGTGCTATATGTCATTAAAAGAAAAGCCTACTTGATGAAAAATAAATATATTTTTTCATTGGGTTTTGAGGTTAACAGGTGGCCAGCCTGCTAAAGCTTGTTGCTGGTAAACAACTTCAGCAATTTTGTTCGCCTTAAATTAATGCTTTCACGAAAAGGTACCCGGTTTTGCGGACTTCTTTTTTACATCCCTACATCACTCGTGACAGAAGAGCATATTAAGTTTTGTGCAGACGTGACGTGTGACAATCGGAAGGGCTTAAAATAGACTCATCTTTTTTTATATTGGTCGATTCAGAACGTGATTTTATATATTATCTAAGTTTGTCTGTCCGTCTTGCATTCTAAAGATCTCGATTTTTGAGACATTTTAAGGAAATCTAGGCCATTGACGTGTTTTGGGCCAAGGAGATGACATGAGATAGACTCCCGACTTATTCACAATATCATTCTGAAACTAATTCCAGAGAAGGTAGCGGAAGAAAGAATATAAATCCAAATTCCGACATATTTTCAGGCAATTCTGAAGGCTGGTCCATGAGGTAGCGCCCCACCACTGCAGTTTAAATGTCGTTTAAAACCGCAGCTTAAACTTATAGACATGAATTGTGACTAGTGGACGGCGGTGAGCAGCATCTTGATGACCAAAAAGTGATGCTTTATCGTAGCCAGAGATGAATAAATCACGCGATAATAATTGAATTTATTGTTTAAAGAAGAGGTTCAAAGTTCTCCAAAGAATTGCTTTGCTTGACAATTATTTTTTTCATCACCGCATCGCAATGGCAGAACAAAAGTCAATTAATTAGACAGTCCGGTAGCGTGAGTCCATCCGTATCTCTATAGTGATTGTTATAAAACAATCTTAAGCGATTGCCTTGCAAATCGGTTATAACTCTTAGATCTCTTCTAAGAAGTAATATCATGGCATTAAATCTTTTCCTATCTACTTTGGATGAAAAGATGAAATAAATAAATTGGAAAAATATCAAACATGTGTGTTGTGAAACTCACCTAAGGATAGCACGAAAAAATAATGCAAAAATCAAGCGATTGTTGGCTTTCAAAATCGCATAATCTTGGCTAAACTGAGTCTATCAAAGCATTCCGTAGCGCTTGTGAAAGTTGAGAAACTATAAAATTAAAAAAAAACAATATCGTGATGTTTTGAAAATGCACTTAAATGCATTAAATTTCACATTAGTTCGACTCTTAGTTTAAAACTAAACTTAAAAAAAACTAATTAAATTAAAGCAAACCACAGCAGTTTGTGGTGTTTATGATAAGAAAACTTTGCGATATGATGATGGAAAATGCGACTCGTTTCGATCATCTAGTTGTTGATAAACTCCCTGAAATTCAGTCTAAAGATGGAAAGTAGACGTCACTTAGTTCACCTTTTCGCCCCGAAATTGCAAAAGTGTTACAGTCTGACATTTCTATCAGAACGATGACAAAAATTTATCGATCAAAAAGGCATATGTTTGGTTAAAGATCTTCGCTACCAAGATCTCCTGGGAAACACATCTAACAAAAAAAGCCAATTGGCGTTATGGGTTATAATAATTTCATGGACGGTATGAATCCCGTTGATCAGTATTTTTCTTTATTACCCTGTTTACAAAAAAAAAAAAAACATAGTCGGGCCACATCGACAATTACACACCCTGCGCCACTTCGTGTAAGGTAGTTATTCGCCCGTTTTGACAATAACTGCACCAAAAGTACACATAATTTCCATGAAAGCTGGCATGACTTTCTCTCCATTTAAGAGTTTCTTGGCAGGGTCTATATGATCGGGGACTCAAAAAAAGAAGAAACTCATGTGATTCAAATTCCCTACAGTCAATTCTTTTGCTGAAACGCTTCTATGAGTTATTAGAATATCATGAGAAATCTTAGTGGGGAAAGAAATAAACCCATATAGTTCAAATTAGGTCCACTTAATTTTTTTTATTTAATTACTATCGCGAATAAATTTTCATTACAAAAAAGTTAGCAATTCGATTTTTTTGACATATAACGATTTACGTTTCATGAGAATCCTTGTATGCGTTGATATCCAAAAAATTGACCTCCAAAGTTCGCTAAAGTGATTTCTTTGTAAATTTACAATTATGAGCCAAATTTCGCCATTAAATATTGTATATTCGCCCCCTTTATCCTGTTGTAAAGCTTCAGTTTCCACAGGAACGGTTATATGAGAGGGAGTTCAAAAAATTGGCCCAGCCCAATTTAGAATGCCGCAGTACTGCTCCTTAGTTACTCTTGCCGACAATTTTTTGGAAATTGTGATTTTTTTTCATAAAACAACTTTTCAGAATAGTAGCGTTATATGGGGAGAGCGGTAGAAAAAGTGGACCGATCCGAACCATTTGCTTGGGTCAAGACACGTCACTGTGCTAAGTTTCGTCAAAAATTTCGACCTGCAGCTTGAACACAAAATATGTGGACAGACGAACAGACAAGCTTAAATCAATTGAGATTATGAATCCGAGTCGATCTGTATAATAAAAGGTGGGTCCTTTTGTGCGTTACATACGTCCGCACTAACTTAATATACCCTGTACCTCAAGTGGTGCAGGGTATGATAACTAAGAAAGTTATGAGGCCACTAATTGCTAATAACAAACATTAAATCCTGGCAAACATTTACAATTTTCTAATTTTTTGTTCGTACTTGCCGGGTCATGGCTCTCGCATAGAAACTCCCACTCTGACCAAATTGTGAGGACCAATACACTTAGTACCTGCTTTACAGGACTAAGGCGGTTTGATGTTAACTTTTATTATGATAATGAAAAGCATTTTTATTCAAGCGTGATATGTTGTTTATGATTATTTAGAATTTTACCCCGTACCAGAAGACGCACGCATTAGCGTTGGGTGATGTGTTAGTTGAGTTCTCTTTACAACTATGATAAACAGGTTTGGCAAAAAAAAAAAGGGCCCCGAACTTTTTTCTTCAAAATTATTCTTACATTTTCGTTCTCAGAACTTTTCAATCAAGAACTTGTCATGTCTTTTTCACATATACACATTTCTTCTTCTCTTCTTCCTCTGTCTTAACTATATACATGACTGATGTAAAAGCATACGGTATGATTCTCAAATATTTTCACTAAGTATCCAACTGTTTTGTTGTAATGCCTCGTATTAAAATAGGACTATAAGCTGTATTCCCTCTTGATTACAAACACACGCGTTTCACGACAGTTCAACACATGGATGTGTGCAAGAGAAAAAATAAAAATAAAATAACAAAAATGAGGACACAGCACAAATTTTTTTTTTTTTTTCAATTTGTAAACAAACGAATTATTCGGTAATATGGCGGGAGAAAGATGTTACGCAAATAATGTGAAGTAAAAAAAAAAAAAAGAGAAAATGCGGAACAAGTTAAACAGACAAAAAGCAAAGTGACAAATTGAAATTAAAAGAAAGAAATACATGAAGAAGAGAGAAATATTAAAATAAACAAAAAGAATGTTAAGGGGAATTAACGTCAAGTCAACAAAAAAAAAAAAAAAAAAAAAAGGTACTAAGTAATGAAATTCATTGAAAGTGCAATTGAATTGCCGAAATGTGGGGAGAAGCGAAAAAAAAAATTATGTATATTAGAGGAACACCCTAAATTTTATTTTTCTTATGTCTTTTATCCATAAGATGGAAGGAGTACACCATTGAAATTCTTAATATAATACGAATTTTCTTAGTATACTTGAAAATATTATTGATTTCCTTTAAAAAAAAAAAGAAAAAATAGAAAATAATTTCAAGAACATACACACACACACATACATTTTAACACGCTTTGCTTAAAGACACAAAATTGTATTGAACAAAAAAGCGCCAAATTGTTGAAAAACAACAAAAAAAATCCGAAATTATTACAAAGCAGTTTTGCCGAAAATGGATAAAACGCAAATTTTATACTGAATACCGAGATAAAAGTTTTTCCTTGGCGCACTCAAGTGTAAAACTGGATTTCCCCTAGCACTACAGCAAATATTCTTCTTTCCTATTATAAATAACTTTTTTCCTCTTTTTAAATAATTTTCCATTTTTCTTTTCAAAAGTTGTGCGAAACAACTTAGTAGTTCTGTAATTATTGATTTTTGTTTGCAAATTTTTACATATCTCTTATACTCACACGTACACAGTTAACATGTATATTTATATAGTAAATAGAACAATGAAACAAGTTTTCTTTTAAAATTTTAGCAAAATTTCACTTCATTTGAATAGTAGTTTTTTTCTTCTTTCTTTTCTTTTAATTATGTATCAGTTTCATTTTTATTTTGCACATTTTTTTCCCGTAATATTTAAGATAAAACCCGTAATGCAATTGCACAGTCACTTATAACCAATACTTTAAGAATAAATAAGAAATGGAAAAAAAACTCCTCCACTGCGTTCTAATTTATGTTTTTTTTTTTCACTTTACATATATCTTTCTCTTATGTCTGTTCATGTTTCCTATTGGAGGTTATTGTTATTTGTTATTGAATAGAGAGGAAACAAGAGAGAAAAAGATGTGAATAGAGTTGCCAGCATCGTAATAATACGTAGTTAGGTTGAAGTTTGTAAATTCACGGTAAATCGTATTATGTTATATGTAAGAGAACAGCTTTTTCTTACATTATGGCACTGTACTAAAAAAGAAAAAAGGAAAACGTATCGAAAGTTTCCGTACTAAGATTAAAAAGAATCATTTTTAATTTCCTATGCTTTTGCTGCACGTATTAACGTGCCTAAGTATTAACAGTTCTTTGCCCGAAGGAAGAATAAATTTTCTGTACATATGCGCCACTGTGTTTTAGCGAAGAATACAGGTAACCTTTGACATTAATTTACAATTTGTTTATTTAGACCAAAGACGGTTAGATGTGTTGTAATTATTATTATTAATAATTAGAGCCAGGTAGACAAATTCTAAAACTAATTCTCTTAAAGCACTAACATCTAAGGCTATCTCGACCGTACTGGAGATTTGAATCCACGACCATTGAATTGTTAGTCGACGGACTTAAAATAAGACTAGCTAGCGGCTCCTTTTTATTTATTCACAATTTCTTTGCCAATTAATAAAGAAATTATTTATTAAATTTCAAATTGAGAATGTAGGTAAAAAATTTATTGAAGATTTTAAAGATTTCAAAACATTAAATGAGGGAATCGAATAACCAGCTGACTGGTGTTGACAATACCGCCAAATTTCAGAAAGTGTGACCCAGCCAAAACTTTGTCTTTTTAACTAATTTAAAAAAAAATATATTTGTGATCAGGATTAATCCAACAACTAATCGATAACCCCTTGTCCACAGTCTCAAAAAAATGTATGTTGTAAAATATATGGAATGAACGCGAAATATAATTTAAAAAACTATCAAGCTATTGAATATCCATTGCAGCTTTAAGATTTTTATTGCTGGCGAATGGGAAATTTTTGCTTTAATTGTTATCAACAATCGGCATAGAAGAGATTCTGCAACCGAATGTAGAATGAAAAGGATTCTTATGTATTTGATAAGTTATAAGAAAGAAAATGACAAGACAATTTTACGAAATCCCTCGGAAAATGCTATAAAAAGCTCCAAATCGTGTTCAACATTTAATTGAGTTAGCTGCGATTTTAATACCAATGGTTAAAGTTTGGCAAATTCGTAATTTTCAGTACCTGGCATCATTTTCTGACACGGATCCTGCTGGGTTACCTGCCTGACTGGCACAATGAATGAAAGCTGCCCTCATCAATAAATACCGAATTTTGTAAGTGATATTCCCCATAAAGCAATAGAATTATTCCGGCTTAAGACATTTCATTTTTATTAACATTTTCAATTTTATAGTATTATAAACTTTTTAATCAATCGAGAAAGACCCGAGTGTACACAATTTGCATTGAACATACCCTTTGCTTAATAGACAATTTTTTTTTCTTTTCTTTCTTTAAAACACACACTGCTGGTATTTTGCAAGTTTTTTATTTATTCACGCAATTTTTAAGCAAGTTTTTCATTACCCTTCCTTCTTTCCATACATTCAACGACACTTTAATAATAGTTTTTTAGAAAATTTACCGATTTTTCTTCAGTAAATTTAATAATTTGATAATTTTCTTAAGGATTTCATGCAAAAGCCGAGGAAACGAATAAGAACTGAAAAGAAAACTTACGAGATTTCTTCATACCTATTCTTCTTCTTCTTTTATTGTCTTTTTTTTTTTATATGTAATTATCGTTTATTATCCGCTATGAGTTCATTTGAGATGGTGTAATATTCAAAAATTTACGATGGAAAAGTTATTGACTTTCGTTTTCGTTAAAGACGATGACCGTTTAAGAGATGAGTAACGAATCCTTCCCGAATTATTTTAAATAATAAAAATATATTAAGTTATTTTAATCAAAATATATCAACTAACACGACATTTATGAAACTAAAATATGAAAACATTTCAAAAGATTTTTTTACTTTTCTTGACAATATAAGGAAATGATACTAAGTTTATTCCTTGCAAAAGAATCATAAATTATAGTAGTGAAGTAATTTAAGTAAGCTAACTTTGACTTGGGAGGCGAATGTATGCTTTATATATAAATATAAATAGTTAATCAATATTCTCTATAATTTCTTCTTTATTCCTAATACCACTTGTGATGCAAAGTTACATTAAGTTTATGCAGATACAGGCAGAACACTCTTCTTTCATTACACCGATTGCTTAAGAATCGCTTTCTGTATCGATCTCAACTTATGTGTCCGCCAGTCCCTCTATATGCATGTCCGGCGGTCCCTCCGTGCGTCCGGCGTCAGCTTAGGTAAATTTTTGTTCAATTCATATGTCGCAATTTTCGACACGTTTTAGCCCAAGCGTGAATGAATATTGAAAATGGTTCGAATCGGATCACTTTTTCGGACATTTCCCATATAAGGCCTCATTTTAAAAAGTCGTTACATTAATAACTGCATTAAACAAAGTAAACGGCGGACCGTGACCTTCGATAACTACTTCTTCTGCTACTATTAACACCCGAAGAGATGTGTAAAAAGTCCTCGTGTAGCGCTTTTATTTGCTTTGAGCTCAGCCAATTGCTACAATGAATCATATCCAGTTTATTGCCTTCGTCTTAGCATAGATCAATAGGGCAAATGAAAGTCAAAAAATGTCGGTAAGATTAAATAGATGCTCACCACATTAAATTTTAAAATATTTTTTAATGCTTTTATTGAAGAATTCATTAAGTATCGATATAATATGTATTTTCATACAATGATGCGTTCAATTTGTTTATTTGATGCGGTTTACTATAATTTTCTTTCAATGTTACTTAAATATTGTAAATATCGGTATATATTGAAATGTATTTGATAGTTTATTAATAATAAAAAAAAAAAAAAAAAAAAAAAAACGGTTATGTGATTTCGATTTTATGTGAATTATTTGCATAATTATTATTATTTTTTTATTTTTCCTTCTATAATTGTTGCGTTTACTTAAAAGTAATTTCTTATAAAAAAAATTTTTTTTTATAAATTAAAGCAAATATTATAATACTTTTGCGTTTCTCTTTAACGGAACATAAAAACTTATCCTTAGATAATTTGTATAAAAAGTCTTTTAAAAACAAGATAAAATTAAAGAAAAAGTTTAATAATAAAATCTAAATTTAAGAAAAAAGAAGAAAATTAATTCCAAAAAATATATAAATAATATATTTTCAAAGAAAATGTTAAAAATGTATAAAATTGTTCAAAGAAAATTTGTCTTCAGCTTTGCTTAATATAAACAGATGCATCTTTTTTAGCCTTTAGAATGTTTCCCTTTGTTTCATAAGGAGCAGCAAGCTTTTCTAATTTAAAAAAAGTTTTGATTTTTAACGATAGAATTTAACTTCGGCTTCAACACAATCCTTCATCAATTCATCGAGCTCTTCGTTGACTTCAGGATGTTCAGCCAAATAGGCGGAAACCTCTTCCACACAAGCTGTTTCCAAAGCTTTCAAATGCTCTAACGAAGCTGCCTTACGCTGTGAGTGTAATTTATGCAACAATGTCATCTCGTTGTCAGCTAAAGCTTTGGTCAAAGGCGATATTTTTGGTTTCGTGGCGAATAAGAATGGCTTAAACACCGATTCGCTGGTATCGGGCGTTCCGGTAAACCAATGACAAGAAATTAAATCACTACATAAAACAAATACAGTTGCTGAACGGGAAGTGGAAGCCTGTGCTGCCGTACGTAAAGTTTCAAACATGCTAGTCAACGCGTAAGAACCATCGCCGACGGGTTCTTGACCACTCCACTCTTCAGAAGAATCAGGAGAGCTATTAAAACAACTCGCAAAATCTAGTTCTCCCTGGAATACATACAAAATATATTTGAATGAATTTATTAAGTTATTTAAAATAAAGCTGAACACTATACTTCTCCATCCCAGCATCCCATGGCTTTTAAGGCTTCTTGTAAATCTTCTGAAGATTTTTCGATGGTTGTGGTTACGGCCAAACCATTTGTAGGCACGTGGTGATAACCTTCCGAGAAACTTTGTGCAGCCCATAGTTTACCTGCACAACTAACTAGCCAGACTTTTATGGGATCACAGATAATTAAACTGAATTTTACATCTTCAACGCCGTGCTCTGTAATCAATTGTCCTACTCTCTCAAGAGCATTATCAGCCGTATCACAGCTAGCCAAGGTTATACGCACAATATCTAAGGCTATTAGATTATTTTCAGAGCTATCAGTCCATGTAATAGCTACGCTAACATTATGTTCATTAGAGCCACAGTCGCCGCCCCAGATATGGGGTTTTGGTTTTTGCAAAATAATTCTAAAACTTGAAGCATCGCTTAATTCGAGAGTCTATTTATATATAAAAACAAACAAAAAAAAAAACGATAAGATGAAAATAACCATAGAAAGTAGCCAAGTAATACGAAAAAAAGTGTAAGAAAATGCAGGCAACTTACTTTTCCCATCAATGACTCAGCAGCTTCATAGTAAAGTATTTCTTGAGCCACACCCACCAAAGCCTCATCTTCAGAATTCCGTCCGAAGACGACGGTATTGTTGGCACAATGGAGTGGTAAAACCACAAAGCAATTACCACCAAAACTCATTACAACTACAATAACTTTTTATAAATCGAAATTGAAAGCAAAAACGCTGCCAAAGAATATGCAGAAAATTGATTTTTCCCTTATAAGCAGTTAAATGGTTCAATATTATTTAAATTTAAAATATTACAAAAATTCAAATATCGCCTTTATAATATTTCTTAATTTTTTTTTTTAACAAATTTAAGCTATTTTTTTGTTAAAAAAAACGACTTTGTAATTTTTTAAAAATTATTCGATTTTATTTAACTAAACTTTATGTTAGACACGAAACACTTATTAAAAGCTTAACTATAATCAAAATAGTGTTGCAAAGTGAACATTTAATGCTGAAGTCTAGTTCGTGCATTCACACAGCGAAAGCGAGATTTACAAAACAATGAATTCGTGTCAAAGTAGACATGAGAATTTCTCAACAACAAAACCTCTTTGCTTAGTGCAGTTTTATTACCCTCATCCTTTTATTTCTTGCTAACAAACAATGGACTATAAACAAGATATTTTATTGGCATTCATAAAAACAGGGGTGTTACTACAAATTAAGCGTCAAAAAGTTCTCAATCAGGAGAGGTGTGTTTTCTTTAAATATATTTGATTACTTGATTTGCAGGAATCGAGAAAATTTAGCAAAAAAAGCTGTTTGGATATATAATTGAAAAAATGAGGAATATCCTGCAATCATTTATATTCACGTAGGATGATATATTATTATTATTATTATTATAAATTTAGCCAGAGAATAAATTCTCAGACTAGCATCTAAGGCTTTCGACTTTTATTATTATTAATATTATAATTATTATTATTATTATTATTATAAAAACTTTACCGCACTTGAGATTTGAACCCACGACCATTGAATTCCTAGTCGAGACTCCTGCCTACTCGGCTACTCAGGCGGATAGGATGATATAAAAAATGAAAAACGAACGTTTTTACTTAATAATAAATATATATTTATATCTATTTTTCTAATATATTTTAAAACTGTGTATGTAAACTATCTTAGTGTAAAATTGCTGTTAAAATATATCAAAAGTAAAAGAAGCCATAGAATGTATTCATTCATTCATTAAACTTTTTCTATAACTAAATTTGTTTTGAACACATTGCTATCTTTATGTAAAGCTTCCAATATGCTAATCTCAAAAGTTTGATAAATCTCGCGAAAATCCATAATATTAGTTGGTTCAGACTCTAGCCAAAATCGATCAAATTCAAATAATAAGTAACAGTAGAATTTATGAAAGTGTTCTAATGAGCAAGCACGTTTCGCATTTTGAGCAACATTATAGAAATGGGCTTTGGCATCTCCGGACTTAAGAAAAACATAAGCCATTGCCGTTAAGTTAATTCCAACAATTGCAAACGTGTAACCTAAAGTAGGATGCCTAGAATGTAATAGAACATGCTGGGCAGCCTCTTTATATTCACGTGAAAAATACAACAGATTTTCCAATCCTAATAAACCCCATTCCACGGAAGTCGGTTTTAGGATCTTCGCCCTTCAAATATAAAATATAATAATTATAATATAATTAATCATAAAATTCTTCATTACAATTACCTGAAAACCAATTTCTTGCCATTGTTTAGAAACTCTCTCTGTTAAAGGCTCATCCGGCATTAAATGTCTCCATAATTCCATTAGTTTTTCCTCATGTTCTACATTTTCTGCATTGTATTGCTCGGAACGTAAGCGTTCTACTTGATGCACTAAACGTTTATAACTCCAAATTTGATAGACGGATACACCAAACAATGGAGCAAAATCTGGATTTGCTGATGGTTTGATTTTTTTAACACGCTGGACAACGTGTACAACGTTTAGCGTTAAGCTTTTTAATTCATCTTCGCTACAATATTCAACAGCTTCATCAAATTCCCGTATTAACTGTTTAATTTAATAATTTAATAATTTAATTTAATAATTGTTTAATTTTTATTAATTGTTTTACCTGTTTAATATCAGGTTGCTTGGAGGACTCTAGAGACCATTCTACTTGTTTGGTTCGACGTGCTCCTGGCTGAGCTCCGTAACATATTCGTTGTAATTCACACAGGCGCGTAAAAGTGTGTAAAAACCATTTCATAAATGGTCGAATATATTTGCAAATAAACGGGAAAAGTTTTTCGAATATTATTCCAAATATAAAATTCATTTTTTTCTTTCCATGAAATTTTCGGCTCTTATATTTAATATTGTTTTTTTTATTTATATTTTGTTGTCATAGTAAGAAAGTTTCCTTTTAAAAATCCTTGAGCTTTTTAAGGTCACAAAAATTAGTTTGTTTTGTTCTAAATTCTTAATTCATTAATATCAATATTTGTTTAAATAAATATTTATAATTGATTTTTTATTAAATAAATTTTTACTAATATGGAATAGATTATGTTCATATAAATAAAATTTCACAACTTTTTTTTATTGCAGTGTTTAATAAAAATAAAATGAAAGCAAAACAGCTGTTTTTCAAATTAGTGTTGATAAGCGTCTGTAAGATCGATTGCTTAGAACGTAGAATATAAAATAAAAAAAGACTTAAATGAAATAGAATTCGAAAGAATTAGCCACAATTTGTCAAAATTGTTTGTTGTTTTGTTATGTTGTTATATATTTCATTAAGATTGCACATCCTATATAGGGTATTATTATGTATTTATCGAAAATTAAATATATTTGCTTGTTGAGAGGTTCTTAACCTCTCACCGAAACGATGCAGTAAATTGTAAAGGCTGATACAAAGGGATAATATCACATTCGAAATAAGTCGGCTGATACGTTTCGAATTAATCAATTAACCAATTGGCAGTATCAATTCGTTTTCGGATAGACATACGGACGATTAATTAAATGACAATCCTCTTCAATATCTTAAAACTGCGTGGTCCATCTCCATTCAACAAACAAAAAAAAAAATAGATTTTAAAACTGTAAGAAATAATCCGTAAATGTGCATTTAGGTATCATCCATAGGTGAGCGTATTTTATGAAAATTGTTAGAAAACAGTCCATTCTCGTAGGCAATCATAGACTAGAGATCGCTTTAGGAGATTTGATGTCTTAAATCTTGTAACTGTAACTGCAAAAGAAATTAATTGATTTAATAGAAAGCAATTTATGAGACTCGAAAAGAAGAAATGTGACTATATTGACTTGACATATACGAGTCAATGGAGGAATGAAGTATACGAGATATTTTGATACAAATGTAGACAGAATGAAGTCTATTAGGGTAGAACATAAATCCGCTGAAACAATCTAGGGAAATATATATATAAAATATAAGAAGTAATCAAGCCTAAAATTAAATGGTGGATTATAGGTAAAAACGGGCAAGTTACCTAGTATAACCTTTTTCTGGGTTTAATTTTTTTTAAAAATAACGGTATTTTTTAATTTAACAAATAAGAAAATTATATTCAGATGCGGCCGAATCTTTTATACCTATCACTGTAATCCTATAAAAGATTACAAAATAGGAAAAATAAAAATTTGGATACTTCGTAATAATGGCTGGGCGTGGCTGATTGAATTTTTCTTTTTTTGTAGAATCCAGAAAACTGTTGTAATTTATGAGTAACGAATAAAGAAAGGCCCCAGAGAGCAAAGCTGCTCTCAGTTTCGTTTGTGCAGACGCGTGGACGTTGTAGGCGCGTTGTTTGACTTTTTTAGGCCATTTTCAAACTCTTTTGCAAATTTTTAGGCGATAGTTCCCTTTGTGCGAAAGGCAGAATGCGTACCGTAGATACTACACAGTTGCGAACAAGGAGACGGGCCAATGACGGGCAGACGAACAGACGGACATGTTTAGGTGCATTCCTAATTAGGAAGAGCTTTGTGAAGAATATTTGTGCTTTATGAGGATATTGGAGCTTGCTTCTGCGCGTTAAAAATTTTGATACACTGTAATATTGGGTGGGCGCGGCCAATTTTTTAGCATCCCCCATAGAATACGCGATCAAATTTTTGTAGCTTTATTTGCTGTAATCTATGAGCACCGATTGGGAAACTAATTTTTTATTCCTTTTGAAAACAAGAGGTGTTGTCAATTTACGTAACTCTGATGCCGTATCCTTGTACCGTTTTGGCCCAACGGTCAATTGCCTAACTTTTGCAACCAGGAGTTTGTTTACCATAGACACTACATAGGCCGACAGATGCACAGACAGACGGACGCGCGCGCGCTTAAATCGATTCAGAAATTGATGTTGCTTAAGAGTACATATACATAGTCGGATTTCTGAAGCTTTCTTCTGGGCGTTGTAACAAAATTTAACCCAAAAAAAGTCATCATTTTTGTTTGCAATGTTGGCAATGCTAGCAAAGTTAATTTAGCCGAAAATCTCTTACGGTATTTTTGAAAAAAGCTAAACGTTTTAAGAAGACGAGAGATCAGATACAGAAGAGAAAAAAAGAAAAATTTGATTTTATGTTCTCTCTTGCTCTGCTAGAGGTTTAATAAAATAATACAGTAACGGCAATGATTTCATTGTTTATCAAGGGAAGAGGGAAAGGGCTTTCATTTTTTTATATCGCTATGTTGTAGAGCATATTATTTAAACTCAAATTATTTCGTATATAGAAATCCAAATATAAGTTCGTGATGACTAAATAATAATAATGCGTTGTTGGTAATGATAATTTTAAAATTATAGTAAAATGCATTGCTCTTCACCTCCTTGCTTAGCCAAGTAAGATTATTGTTGGCGTCAGAGAGAGCTTTTATTAAGATCTTCGAAACGGGTATAGGGTGTTCGAAATGAATGTTAGATATTTAATGCTATACGTAAGTGTTCAATATAGATCGAAGAATTCAGTTAATTTCATATGCGATGTTTTCCAAAGTTGGATTAAATTTCAAGAAATGTCCGATTAAATGCATGTATAGTTTGCAGTAAACGTCTATGTTAGAATTGAATGCAGATGATGGAAGTTACATAACCTAAATTTTCGATTTCTTGATAATTTTCGTAATGTGTCTTTGTCCACAATTTGTTTTTTTTTTCTGTCATTAGGAAACAGAAGAAGAAGACGGATCATTTGGCGGGGTGAACTGAAGTCGAAGGCGAGCTTGGACAAAAAGTATGCAGTGAACACAAGTCTGTGTAACTGTAGAAGTAAATAATTGCTATAGAAAGTGTGGTGATCTACCATACTCTACCACGACCACCGACCGATATGTCAGTCGCGCGAGCTTCTATCTCCGAGTTAGTTCAACGAGTGGTTGTTAATCTTTATTTCAATTTAGGTCTTTGGAAATTGATGACTAAATAATTAGGAAAAGAATTGATCATGATTTCATGCGCAATGAAAACTGTCATAGTTACGATCTTCGGGTCCTTCTGTGCCAGCAAACAAATAAAATTTGTTTTCACGAGCACAAGAACGGACGATTTCAATTCATCCAGTATACAAGCTCCAAGGGGCGAACATCGATCCGATCTCTCACCAAATACAAAGGAATACCGAACCATCTATTTTAAGAAACCAAAATCCTTATTTGTCCTAAGCTAAGAAGCTTAAAAAGCCAAAAACTCATAGCAAAAAGCTTGGAAAAATTTCTAAGTTTTTGGATTTTTGACAGCGAACAGCCGGTTTTTGTACGTAGGCTGTTATGACTTGGTTTTCATTGACTATCCACTCAATGGATGCATTTAGGTACAGTCATGAGGTACAGTTATGGGGTGTTTAGGAAAGATAATAGGCAAGGGAAGGACAGAAATGGTATAATCAAGAGCGAAAACTCTCTTGTACATGGTTTGACATGCATGAGCATTCTTTTGCCTAATGTAGAACTCATACGTGGCCTACCCATGTTCTATCCCTTAATGTAGTTCGTTTAGTCAACGAAATATTGAACGAAAAGCAATATATTGTCAAGTTAAGAATGCGGCCTACGGTTGATAGAGAAACGATCCCCTTTTTGATAAATCTTTTCTAAAGCCACATCGAAGTGGAACATTGGTCAACTAACGCATAAGCTTTCCATTCAATAATCTTCGCAGAAATTGCCTAAGCTTGCGTGGATTCAGTTTACCCAGCCAAATGCTCCGTCAATCTTCTATAGTCTAAAGAAAGAAAAAAGAAACAAATTCTGGACGAAAACACATTAAGAATATGATCGAGAAATCGAAAAGTTAGGTTATGTAACTTCCATCATCTATCCACTTCTAACCTAGACGTTTAAAGCAAACTACACGCATTTCTTGGAATCTAATCTAACTTTGGAAAAACTATGATCAAAAATGAAGACCGATATTTCAGTTATTTTTGGGTTTGAAATGCAGCAAATCTCGATGAATGTCAAAGGCAGTCAATTTCTGCATTGGTTCTTCACGAGATAATTCCTAATCGCCGTATTCAGCTTATTTAGCCCCAAGTGACTTCTGCCAAAAGACCCACTTCGAGAGACAACGTTTTGATTCGATTGAAGAGAGACAAGGTGAACTGCAGAGGGCTTGGAACGTCAAGCCGAAAATCGACTCGTTTTGAGGATTTGAAAATACATTTGGGATAAGTGCATAGATATGAAGGCGACGAAATCGATTTGGAATAACAAATAGATATGAGAGAGCTACAATTAAATGGGTCTTAATTTTTGATCACAGTAGTATATCTACATATTAAGATATTAAGATATCATCGGTTCGTTGAAGCTTTCTTATAATTTGACTAATTTTAATTTCGTATTAAAGAGGAGGGAAGTTTCTTCAACTTTGCTCGGGGATGGAATGGATCTTAGGAAACTGAGAGCTTCTTGCAACTATAATGATCGTTTTAAGTGAATCTTAAATGCTTCTATATATACGATCTTAGTAAATTTTCTCGACATACCCTGTATGAATGAATAAATTCACTGTTGTTGTTGTTGTCGTTGTTGTTGCAGCAGCTTTTCGCATTATCCGAAAGCGCAAGTAAAAGTAAAATTTTGTTCAGAACAATTCATACCTTATCAACTAGCGCTTGACTTTATTAAGAACTAGAGATTGAAAAAAATTACAAATAAAAAAAAAATAAAATAAAATAAAAGAAGTATAATAATGAATAACGATAAAATAGGAAAACTTTCATTCCATGGTAATTAAATGTTTTATACATATATATGTAAAATAAGTAATTATTTCTTTTACGTGCTAAGCTCTATTGGGTGAAATTGAGATCAGATCTTTAACCGAAGATAAATTGGAGGCAGCCTTAGATGTAAGTAATAAGTGTTGTGCAATACAACTTTTTTTTTTCTTATGCATTTATTTATTTATTTATATTTATACCATACACCACTTGTGTGGTACAAAATTATATTAAAATCGTGCGGATGTTTGGAACAGGGCTTGAGATAGATTCATTTTTTATTATACTGATCAGTAGTGAATTATTTTCTGAATCAATGTAAGCCCGTCCGTCCGTTACAGGTAGTAGTTTTTTTAAAAATATTTTCATGAAATTTGATAAACTGGAGAACTAATTTAAGCTTGTCTGTCCATAGGTCCAGCTGTCTGTTTTCTTTTGTTCACCCACAGTTTTTTTAGCCATTTTAACGCGATTTGGTATAACGATGTGTTTCAGTCGAACGACGAGCGCTATTGAAAATGGTTCGGATCGGTTTACTTATTCTTCCATTTCCCTTATAACGCGTTACTTTGAAAAGTCGTTATGCGAGTAATCATAGAGTAGTGCAGGGTATTTAGTGGTGGTCCGCGCTCATTATAGGGCTTTAACTTGTTCTTTTTATAAAAAACCTGAACATAACTTATTTTTTTATTTATATATGTGCTCGGAAAGAAACTTAAACCAGCATAAAATCTTACATCCTAAGACTTGGTCTCGATACAACAAGGTACACGGTTGTATTGATTTATTATAACCTACATCACTATTGATATAGTTTATGTTAAGTTTGTGGGGACGTACGTAACGACCAGAAAGATTTAAGATACGCCACCCTTTTATTGTGTCCATCGATTCAGAATGACTTTCTGAATCATTTCTCAATCGCATTAAGTTTGTTTGTCCGTCTTGTTTCCTTTCGTTCAAGCTGCAGGTCGCTATCTTCGATCGGTCCACTTTTTCTACGACTCCTTATTGGTGGTTACGTGAAAAACAATGTTAAACGAATTGCTGGTGCAAGAATATTTAAGAGTGGGCTATGCCCCACTCACTCTAATGTTTTTATTTGTTTTTTTCTCTTTTTTTTAATATTTTCTAGGTCTTAAATAATTCATTTTTTCTTATGGAATCGGTATCGATAGCTACTGAAATTAATTTACCACAAAATGTGAAAGCACGTAAGGAATTAAGAGAATTATGTCGCTTAACCGCCCAGGACGGTGTTTCTCTGGTAGCTATAGAGAAGTGTACCGATACTCTCGTAGGAGTGAGCTTCAATAAAATTCAGGTAAATATTTTCAAAGCACGTTTGATTTTTAATTTTTATGATAACTTTTACTTTCTCTTCCGCTCTCATTGTTTCAGTTTCCCTCTATTGATAGCGAGGAGGAGCCATTTTTTTTAAAATTTCGAAATAATTCAACGCACACACCTCAGGCTCAAGCTTTAATGGATTTTATGATAACGGTTGACTCTGAGCAGGATGTCTTTAAGAAATTCGATTTGACCAGTGTTTGCGAATTAATGTTTTTGGCTATTCTACCCACTTGGCAGAAGCGTGGTATTGGTCGCGCTTTAACAGCCGCAACTATAGAATTAACTCGACATCTCTCTAAAGGCAAAGAAGATAAAAAGTCTATAGCGAATTTTCCTAAACCTCAAGCAGTTACCGCTCTATTCACTTCGAAGTATTCGCAACGAATCGGTCAATCCCTTGGTTTTCGTGTGCTTAATACCGTACCTTATAAAAAATTTCATTTTAACGGTAAAGCATTTAGTGATCGCATTGATTCCATGCATGATTGCTGTCAACATGTGATTTATTTTGTATAAGAGAATATTTTACTTTCGTCTATATATATATGTTTGCGTATGTATGTATGTATGTATGTATGTATGTATGTATGTATGTATGTATGTATGTATGTATGTATGTATATATAGTGTGTGTGTGTGTTTGTGGCAACAAAAAATTAATAAAAATGCAAATCTGTTTGATTTCAGTTAAGAGAAATTGAAAAAATAAACAAATACATTACAGTCGGGCAAAACCGACCCTTAGATACCCTACAACAGCTCGATTACTATATTTATTTATTCGTTATGATTACACATTATATTCATGCAAAAGCATAATTTTCATGAAAGTCCTCCATACTGGATTCCCCCATACTCCCCCAAACATCACATGGCATGATCCAAATTTACTAAACTTTATTTCTTTCCAAAAATTTTATTATCGCTCAGTTTCTTTCATAGAAAATTAGAAAATGCATTATCTCCCGTATAAGGGCTTGTTTCCATGATAGCCCCTTTATATATTCGGTTCCATAAAATAGACCGATACGATCCAAATGCACTGGTGTTCATTTTTTTGGTAAATTGCTAATAAAATATTAAAAATTAAATCGTTTTTTCAAAGGCTTACTACTTACTTCATGAGAAATCTTAAATGGAGTCAGGTCCATGTACTTCAAACTTGGTCCACTTAATTTTTATGTTAATTTACCACAGTTTCACAAATTTTCATCATAAAACAGCGACAATAAAGTCTTTTTGGCATATAAGGGTTCAAACTTCTTGAGATTACTTATACGATTTGGTATCCAAAAAATAGATCTACATGGTCTAAATTCGATAAGGTGAATTTCTTTATTAATTATGAAACAATTTTCACCAAGAAATATTAAAAAAATTGCTTTTTTACAATATAGAGATTCAGTTCTCTTAGAAACGGTTACATGAGACGGGGTTCAAAACGGGGTTAACCAATCGAATGAAATTTTTCACACCAGCTGAGTATATCGGAATGTTGTTACACAGCGAGTTTTGTTGATACATTTTGAAAGTTGGCTTTCTTTGGTTGAAAAGGTGAATCGAACCGAACCCTTTTCAACAGCGTTCGTCCTTGGGTGTATATAAGTCAGAACGTCAAATTTCATCGCATTATTTCAAAAATCGCGATCTGTAGGTTGAATAAAAGAAAACAAGGTAGGCGGACAGACAGTTAAATTTAGTTCAGAATTATTTCTGAAACGATCGGTGCAGTTGAACAAGAGGATACAAAACGCGCATGTGGGCGGACGGACAGAAAGGCCTCAGAAAACGATTCTGAATCGACCGGTACAACAAATAGTGGGTCTATCTCAACTCCTTCTCATCATATGCCCGCATTATTAGACGAAAGTCTCTAAGGAATTATAAGTTACGATCTATTGAGTCTTTCTCAGATCGTGTTTATCTCTAAATCTGATCGGACCCCAAGAATTGAGAGAGCAAAGCTGCAGCTTTATAGCATGAGTCTTTTAAGAATAGGCGATACGCATATACACCTACATATATACATATAAATAGGTAGATAGATGGATTCGGTCTTTTTAAGATTTAATGAACATATAGCTGTTGCTACCTAAGGTAGCATACCTTCCTCCTCTGGCAGGTTAGTAAAATAAATTCTTCATTATACTCTACAACAATTGTGGTACAAGGGTGCGTTAACTTTCGGAGTATTCATATAAGACATAGAAGATCTTGAGACAGACTCACCTGTTATTGTATCGATCGATTCAGAATCAATTCCTAATGTTAGCCTGTCTGTCCGTCTGTACGTTTAATCTCTTTGTGTTCAAGCCGCAAGTCATAATTTTTGAAATAAACACTGACAGGTTCGTAAAATAAATTCTTCATTATACTCTATACTAGTTGCAGTACAAGGGTATATTAAGTTTATGCGGATTTATGTAACACACAGAAAGAATTGAGACAAACTCAGGTGTTATTCTACCGACGGGTTCACAATCATTTTCTCTTTTTAGCCTGTCTGTCCGTCTATCCATCTGATTCCTGTCCGCAAAAATTTGTGTTCAAACCACAAGTGGCAATTTTTGAGCTACACTGACGTGCTTTGAGGAAGAATGCTATTGAAAATGGTTTAGGTCGATCCACTTTTTTAACCACTCTTCATATGTGGAAGAAAATTGCAATTTTCAAGATTTTTCAACAAAACTCACTGTGTAATA
>CCAG010003387.1:0-28619 GCA_001077435.1 Glossina morsitans morsitans
AGCCCGTCATTTTTCTTAGCACACCAAACTGAAATTTTTTCTTGGAACTTGTTCCGATAACATTGCTTAATCGCATTGGCCATATTTTTAGTCATTCAAAGAACGCTGTTTGGTTTACACACTTCCTTGTTGTCTCGCTACCAATATTAACTGCGAATCAGCTCTGGTTATCCCGCTGACCAATGTAACTGTTTTACACATCTATGCGAACAAAATCATTAATCGGCACGCTAGATTTAGAGAAGACCCATATATATATATATTATATACATATACATATTAACTCTGAATTCATTTAACTCGATTGGTTTCCAACCTATACTTGGATACATTTGGATTAGCATCCCAGCAAAGCTAAATGACGTTCATGCAATCATACAATTAGTTGTAAACTGTTAAGTACACATACATAGACGAGCCATGATGTTTCCATGATATGGAGAATTACCTTTCAAGAGAAACCAAAACCAATTTCTACCGTCGTATCATACTGTGTGAAGACAATACGTACTTTGATGTTATTTTATCAAGTTATCAAAGAGAAAAAAAACTAATAAAAGCTTAGTAAAGGAAAAAAAAGGGCTCCGCCTAAAAAGATTTGAATAAGACAAATACAACTTAAATCAATAAAAAGAATGAGGGAATTCCTGGGTAACGGTAAAGAAATCCGATAAAACCTATGCGGCGAGCCAGATAAGCGGTTTATTTATCTGTTTGTTACATAAAATTAGTGTTCAGAATTTGTTATATTATTTCACCTAAATGACATTCTCATAATTCTGGCAATTTGTTTGTGTTAACATTTCCTGCTCTCCTGTAAGCATGCATAACTTCAAAATGATTGAAGGAATAAATGTATTCGAGTAGCAATGCGGCAGACCGCCGCTATTGCCGACGAGTCGTTTGTGCAAAAGAAAAGATAATAAAACTATGTTGTACGTTACAACTCATGTTTGTAGAGAGTACACTAAGCACTTGCTGTTGCTAAGTACGCACACAGGCGCATAGACATTCATATAATGCCATGCAAAATTACTTAGTCCAAATCGACTAGTCCTATAAATATGAAGAGAGACACGAAGTCTTGTTAATACAAAGTTAACATAAGAACCAACACCCCATACCGTGGAGCCACTACCCTAATCTCTAACATAAGTATATTAAGTTCGTAGCACGCAAACGGTCTTAACTAGAACAGCTCTGTGCTACAGATATCATCTGCTATCGCGATGACAGCGGAGCAGCTTGTAGATATATAAACAGCTGAGAACCAAAGATGTGAAGTGTTCCAAGCCGCCTTAATCAAGCAAAAAAATTTCCTTCCAAACGAAAAGGAATATAAGAAAATTTGAAAATAAAATATATATCCAAAAAAAGCACTACTAATAAACCCGCGCTCTATCCTACCTATGGTCTCTTTCGGCCCATAATTTCAAAAGAAAAAAAAAAAAAAACCATCCTTGTATATAGCCTTTAAAATAACATCAAATACGTAGAATATAGAATTCATATAAAGAAAAATTACATTTCTGTGATAAGAACAACAATTATATTATATACAATTTATGAAACAAGTGTTTATATAAAAAAGTATGTAAACAAAAGCAATACAGTAAATGCTATTACAACACATATATATTTAAATGAATTTCATGAATCCCTGTAAATGGAAAGGATAGACGAAATAAATATGTCCATAGATAGGTTGGTTAATAATTAAGATTAAAAAGTTGGGTAAAAAACCCTACTCGCAAGAAACTATAAACAGCAAACTACAAGAAATAGAAGATTGCAAGGAGAGCGTTAACATAGCAAGGAACAAAACAACAGATAGCCAAGAATTACTGGATCCAGAAGTAGCCGTATGCCATTGCCCGTGAGAGTCAAAAGGAGCGAGATCACCCTAGGTGAGAGTAGTTACCGCTGACAGCGGTAGGAGATATGTATCGGGTATAAGAGTAGTCATTGTTATATTACGCGAATAAATTCGTCATACTACGTCAAACAAGGAGAGTGTCTCAATTGCGCTACAGTACGCCCTTTCTTAGACAAATTTCTGGTAACGTGCATCCTTACGACGTCTGAGCGGACTCGCAAAATACCAGACATCAGCAATCACGTGACAACGTGCAGAATATTCGTAGTGTTTGTAGGCGCTTTGTGCGTAATTTCGGATCAAGAACCCGCAAGTCAGAGGAAGCAAAACCTTGTTTTGAAAACCTGAAAGAACAATTATGTTCTGCTCCTTTATTGCGCAATTAAGAGAAGGAATGTTCTTAATACATCTGGCATCAATAATGTATCTACCCTTCAATAAAAAAAACAATATCAATATCTCTACATTAACTAAAAGGAAACGGATTAAACAATTTATTCCTTTTATACCTCGGTATAAAATAAAAAAGCTATTTTAAACCTCACATGCGGCACTCGAGCAGGAATCTCAATAGCTAACAATTTAGGAACCGTGACGGCTATCAATTAATGCCTGAGACAGTGGAATGAATTACTGATCAACAGTTTACTGTGATTACAGGTGGGAGGAAGAATGCTCTTAATGTTATATCATCTGGCAGCAATAATTTGCCTACACTTCATTTAACAGGGTATAAGTTACAAACATAATGTTAATATACAATAAATAAAACAAAAATATGTTGATGTAAAGAACAGAAAATGATGCAAGTTTTGCATATAAAGACTTTTGAAAAATAATCTACCGCGAAGGAGCTATAGTAAGTAAGTAAACATTTTATAAGAATCAATTTTTTATTACATTTATATTTTTTTTTTTTATTTCAGATGATGATCAAAAACCGCCACTTGGAAATATGAAGACGGTCATGGAATGGATAGAGTGTATCAAATGATACGCGAGGAAATATCTATACTGCATGCTATAATGACTACACCACGTTGGAAAGAGGTTGAACGTGTAAATATTAAAATTAATTAAAGCTGAACTGATAAACGAATATCTCTTACCTTTACACGCAAGAGTATACCCTATGCCTTACACAGTAAGAGAAGATAGAGTTATAAGGGAGTTACGAGCTGTATATAGAAATAGAGATGATGTAGCAAATACGTTTCATTCGTTTGATGTTACACGTTTAATTATGCAGCTTGAATCATTGAAAGACAGTCTTAGTCCCAATTATAATGAGGATTTTGCTATCTAATGCAATGTTAATGAGAATGAATTATGAAAATTTTATATATGTAAGTAAATATTATATAAATATTGTATTTTTATTGTTTCAGATGATGAAGCAGCTCAAAGCGGGCCGCCCGTTCCAAGACGGCGGCGCCGAGGTGGCCGCCGAGGTGGCGCAAGAAGATGTGGCCGAGGTGATTCCGGAGGAGGCTTCACTATAACCATTCAGTTTTTATAAATTACTAAAATTTTTTATCCAAAATTACACTATTTATTTGAATTAAATATATATTTGAATTGAATAAATTAATAATTGAATTGGGAAATTTGGGAAATCTAATGTGAGTATCAGGCCGTTTGGGGAACCGTTTTACAGGAAGCGTGAGCTTTTTTTCATCCAAAATTTATTGGAATTTATGTCAATAAATTCCAATAATATTTTGGAGGTATAGAATTTTTGGAGATATAGAATTTTTTGTCGTTTGTATAGCATAGTAATGCTTGCCATGAATTAATGAAGGAACGTTTGAAGTTAAACTTGCCTGCATCATCAACTCTGAATGGCGTTACTCTAACAAAGTCAAACTACTCAAACTACATATAACAATCATTATGTTCCCAAAGTGTTTGTGAGCGTAAATTTAGACGACACAACTAATACAGGCTCACAACAAATTTGTTGTTATGGCTGCCATATAACCATCATTTCCCTATCAAGGAAGGCCATATCGAATTTGTGTCTATAATAGAAACAATAGAAATCCTATAACTCTTGCTATAAGGTCTGTCACTGAGTCAGTAGAATGTATAAAAGAAATTGAATTTGAATTAAGTGACATCTTTAGCTGAAACTTTAATGCAATATTCGATACCATTTTAAGTTGTTATAAAGACTACGCTAACTCAAGCCCTTCAACACCATGATACGGCTGCGGATGAAGGTTATCTTTGCCATCAACGAAATTTTTATGAGTGGGTGAACAAGTTGCAAAAAAACCATAATCGGTGAAAAATCGAAAATCACAAAATATCGGAAAAAGGAGTTGAACGTAGAAAAAAAGGGATAAAAAATAGAAAAATAAAAATTATTGATAAAAAAATTGAAAAATAAATATTATTAATTGACAAAAGAAATTAAACTCAGTGGCACAATTCCGTTGGTTCCGAAATATATGCAAGTAAGCGCGCAGCTTGGTAATACATCATGGAGGTATAATCGAGGAACAATTATAACTACAGCAGCAGCGCTATCATCTATAAAATATTCACAACAGCAGTTAGCTTATGTAGCTCCATTTTAGAAAGTAACCCCGCGCCTAACGGGACAACCCGCCTTAGAGATGCTACAAAATCCGGAATTACTTGTCTTTTTGGCGGCTTAATTATGGAGAAGACAGCGACGATATTCAACGTTGAGAATAAAGTTTGCCAGATCCTCTTTGACGAAGTGAAGAAGAAACATTGAACGTTTTCGCTGAATATTGTTGCTTGAATATTGAGAAAAATAAAGTGGGTTTCACTTGTTATATAGAAGAAAATTTGAGACTAATCAGGCCTTTTTGTTATCATCGTGCTTACAATAAAAGACTTTCATTTTCATAATATAATAATTTTTATATCTTTTCTTTTAATTTGAGTTCGAGGTATTTTGCCATGTTCGCGTTATGACAAAGAAAACAGATTGAACTTCTTATACCATCAATGGTAGAAATTGGGGAATAGATATTTTTAAAGCTTCTCTGTGCTCTGGTAAGCCTCATAGCCGTTGGCTTTCACGACGATCTTCACAGGTTGATGGCGGTCCTTTTAAGGCAGAATAGTTTGCTAGAGGTTGCCGAATGCTCTAGAAACGGTTAAGTGTTACAAAATGTAAAAAAAAGTTTAAAAAAATTGAGCGCACCAAACTACAGACAATGAGAGTATCAGAAATACTCTTTAGTATATAAGTGTCTTTTAAAACCATGCAAAAAATGTAACATCATAATAGAAATAAATTAAAATTTAATAAAAAAAAATTAAACTTTACTTCATTCATGTCTTATATGTAAACTATTATAACTAGGGATTATCTAATTTCCATGTGTCTCTTCAAGTTCATCGTTCCAACTATATTACTATATATATTATTATATTAATGCATTTATTACGCAATGAATGTACATCCTGGTATACCAGACATATCTCACGACGTGTTCGCTGGTTACCTGGTTACCTGGGGCAACACAACGGCAACAATGATGCAAAGAACAACGTGGGAGCAGCTAGCGAAGAAGTTGAAAGTGCCAATAACCGTAGCAAAGCTGAAGCTGCGACGAGTAAAAGAAGTTTTGAGGCGCAACACGAAAACGAAGTCTTATATTCGTTCGGGTTACGGCTCTTTGGCAAAGGAAATTTAATTAATGCGGCAAGACGCAGAGTTAGATAGAGAGAGAATTAAGGCTATTAGAGAAATAGAAGAGGTAATAGATGGCCAAGATATAAAAGAAAGTCCCGCAAAAGAATTTAATCACACTCTAAATAGCCCTGAACTTAGTGTAGAATTAAGTAGCTCGATATTATATACCAGCTCCACGCTAAACAGCCCTGCAATTCCCGTAGAACTAAATAACACGATATTAGATAGCAGCCCCGTGAACAGCCCATCAACCACCACCGCTTTAGAAAAGCAGTTAACCCGCCTTAGAGAGGCGTTGGGTGCATCGACGGAGAACAAGCTGTAAAATACAGAAGTAGCAAGCCAAACATTTGGTCTAATTACTTATGAGGGGCCGTCCGGGGCTTTATTTGCCTACACCATCGGCGCTCAAGGACTGCCTCATAATAATGAATGTAGAGAACCGAAGCCAGCTTTTATGTCTACAGCGGTAGCGGTGAACGAGGAAGACAAAGTTTGTCGAAAGCACTTTGATAGAATCCTTATGAATAGACAGCCACGAAGAGCGAAGAATACCATAGGGTCCTCGTCTTCGGAGTGCGGTGCCTGCTCACTACATTCAACCTCATCGTAAACTTTTACCCCATTTGTCCAGTGACCGCACAAGAGGTCGCACATTACACACTGACGCCCAACGCAAAGCGAAACAGAAATTCTTGTGATCGGTTTGATGCAAACATTTCCCTACGATTTCAAGGTTCAAGGTTTAGATATATGTAAGCTTCATATACATATAAGCGGTATATGAGGTTTGTATAAATTCTCTCCGTTTATGTTTTCGCTTGAAACGTTGGTCGCTTTTACAATTATGGCGTCCAAAGTAAGCGTACCTAGAGTAAATAGCTTTTTATTAAATATAATCCGACATGTTAAATATTTTGATTTTTAACTATTTTGCTTTTTCATTTGACGTTGGTCGCGCATTGCAAGATGGCGCTCAACGATAACGTAACTCGAAAACAAACAATTTTCTTTGTTTGTTTGCTGTTTTTTCTCTTTTTGTTTAAATTGCAATACAAAGTTGGTCGCCGCTACAAACACACTACACACTGGCGCCCAATGACAATTAAAAACCCGACATCAATTTCAAATTATATGCATTTCAATTTTCATTTAAAGTTGGTCGCACATTACACAATGGCGCCCAGCGTTAAACAAGCCTGGCTTTAATTTTTGAACAATTTTGTTGTTGTTTTTTTGATGCTTTTTCTGGGAAACGTCTTCTACGTTACTAAAGGAACAAAAAAAAAAAAAATGAAAAAAACAAGGTGTACATGCTCAGGTTGCCCAGAAGATCCCCTCTGCGTGGAAAAGTTTTTGGTGTAGCAGAATCTGCGTAGTGTGGGTTTTCCACCTGAGTGCTGGGAATGGCCCTTAGGGGAGTTTCGTGGTGGTTGTGTTGCTCCCAAAATCGCGGGAACATTAAATATTACAGGTGTTAAACAGGCCTCGTCCCCGTCAGAGGCAAGCACATGCCACACACATGCCTTGATCTGAAAATTCATGGGAGCCTCTCCACTTCTCGCGGGTCGCAAGCGACGCTTTCTCAGTCCAGAAGAACTGACTAGGGTGCCATGTGTACAGATGTACAAAGCCACGCTAATTTAATGGACGAAATTTCCATGAATGAGAATTCACAATACTTAGTAGTATTAAATCATTCCGGAGCAACTTTGACTTTAATACTTGGTCTTATAAGATTATTGACAAGCAAGAACGAAATTAGGTTCAACTGAGGAAATCTGAAGCTTACAAGCAAAAACCTGATGCTAATTTCATTAAAAGGTATGACGAAGCAAAGTCTGGTTAAAAGGTTCCTTGCAGCACCAGCTTTCCGCAGGAAGGTACATGTTATATTAAGAATAATAAGCGCAGCGTCGTTATAAATTGGGCGCACTTTGCTGACAGCGAAAGTCACACACAGTGTCTTAAATAAAAATCACAAAATGAAAGAATCATAAATGGAAGAAAAGCAAAATTTTCATATACGTACGCCTAGAAATTTATCAACACAACATCTGTTGGCACATGCTTCACTGTGAGTACCTTATTATTAGTTATTCTTTAATAGTTACTGCCTGCAAGTCTTGTAAATTTTTCATTATTTTTTCGTGCTCTCCAGGGCGCTTTTAATAGTGATAACGTATACAAGAATTGCTTGATTTAAAGAAGAACATGTGTCGTATGCCCTTCAGTTATTAGGAGCTAAGCGCGACCAAATAAGTATAAAGCGATCGATAGTTGTATATGTGTCTCCAGAAATATTCCTCCGAAACTATCTAAATTCCAATCAACAAAGAAAGCAAATAGCATTGAAGCTTAGCAGAAATACTTTTGGGATGACCTTAGCATCTCCGATTGTGAATGACACAAACACTTTTGTTTATTAACTAGTAATTGAACGTAGGATTGAAAAGCTGAGAACTGAATGATAAGTTTGCCTGTGGCCAATAAAAAAAAATATTGGTTTTTATATTTACTGCAGCAGTTGGTCTATCTTTGATCTCTAAACTTTTTTCACAGACCTTAAGGTTTCTTTACATATTTTGCTTGTACCTTGTATGATAAATACTTAAAAAATATATTGTAAACTTATATGAAAAACTTATATTATGAGACATTCGCTAACGTCACTAGGAATCTTAACATTTTTCTTCTTACACATCGGGTAAAAAATTTATATCACGGATCAATTTTCCTTTCTACTATTTTGCGTAAATATTTCAAGGCATTTGTATACATGTAATCCGCAAACGACTTTTTTTGTTGATAAATGTAACGGTTTCTGTTTTGTTTATGGTGTAATATAAAAAATAATAGCTATTTTCCGTAGCATCAGATTTCAGATTAAATTCGGCAATACATTAAAGCTATCAGTGTTTTGTAAATGGCTGTTTTTTAGATGCTTCACACATGCTTCAACAGTTTGTGACTTACCCAATTTCTTTTGCAGGGATAATGTCAGCAATAGAACATAATTCGTAAGCCGATAGCTTGGATTCTCCCTAAATTTCTGTCTTTCTACCGCAGTGTTTCGGAAAGATTTGACCTTGTTTTTTGTGTTGCCACTTGACCCGGATACACTTTTCACCATTTATGCTGTTTTTGTTCCGCGGATGCAAAAATTGTATACTAGCAAATACTTGCAATCATTCCAGTTTTAGTTTTCGCTCCTCTGCCTGTTAGGTCCGTTTTCTCAATTTAAATTTTTCTCATAACATGTAAGCGCGCGCTTACAATTTGGTGACGCTCATTTGCTTATTCCGCGTTCACTAATTGTCTTTGCATGTTCTTTTTATCTCTTGGACGGTCTTTATTCATGACGTAGGAACCGACACACCTTAGTTTTGGAAATACGTCCATGTAAAAATTTACAAGAGGGCATCATATTAACGTACATTTTCAATGCCAGAAATCTGTACTACATTGTTCTAAAACCAACGTTTGATTTTACATCCGATTTTTAAACTATCGTTCTTAAGAAATGTTGGCACATGGGTAGCGCTATTCCTTTAAAGAGTCAATAAAGACTTACGTTTGCAGTGATAATCACGATTTAATGCGTTTATAATCAAACATGCTCTTTGCAATAGCTTCTATAGTACTGCGCGGAAGTTATTTGTACTTATCGCGCTTATTGGCGACTCCACATTGTAAGTGTACATTCTGTAAAAATCCATGAAAATTTTGGAATTGTTGAAATTAATTATTTTTTCTTTTTTAGTTACCTAAAGTTGTTTCTTAATTGGCAACTTAACAGACTTCGATGATATATGCGATGTTTTCTAAAGGTCTTCAACCGTTTTAAGCGCCCTGTAAAGATTAGAAATAACTTTATAAGTGGGAATATAATAAAAATTCATGCCGACAAGCGGAAGGACAGTAAGTTAAATTTATAATGCTTACATCGGAGACTTTTTGGAGTGTGTACGTTTCGCGGGTGAAGTTACTGCTCTAGATCGTTCTAATCGCCTACTGTTGCATTACTTTCATACAAGATATAAGGTATAAAGGTGAAACACACGTGAAGTAGTTTATCTGCCATAGCTAGACCACTACGCTATAATGACAATGTATAAGGATAGTTCATAGAAAAGATTACTACGTTTGGAAAGAAATGCCAATTAAATTGAGTAAATTCTAAACAAACTTTCAATAATTCACTCTCATATCATATTTTAAACTGTCAGTCATGGGCCACTGACACTGAACTTTACATAACACTGTCTAAATGTATTAATCTGAGTATAACAAACTTTCTACACACTATAGAAAAAGATCTTGAAAGTCAGCGGGTGAGTGATTAATCGAATTTACGCGTACTACTCTTAGGATGAACTTTGGACCTATGTTCTCTGAAATGATTGTTATAATTAATTTGAATTTCTCTGATATTTTATTCTGGAGCCAATTTACACGTGGTCTTATGTTTAGTTTTGGTGTTCGTATATACGAGCTAAGCCGAGCATTCAATAAGCGCGCAATCGTCATTATACACCACACAACATATGATAAAAAGAGACCATATTATGTCATATGAATGCTCGCATAAAAAATAACTCTCAATAAAATGGGACGTGTTATGAGATTCGTATTATTTGGTGATGAAATTTTCACACGATTGCGTATGCCAAGCTTATCGCGGCAAGTTTCGACTAAATGCAACAAATTTTTCTAGACGCCATCTTACGAAAATGTTTCCATTAAAAATTAATTTGTATACACAACACGAAATTTCTATAAGGCTATGAGATAGAAGGGTGTTGAACACTTAAAATTTTTGGTTTTTAATTACGGTTCGAAAAGGTTTTAATAGACTTTGTCTTTTGTATTCGCGTTAGCGAAAACACAACCAATTTCAGCATATAACTCGACTATGAAAAATCGCATAACAAATCGCATAACCAATAAGCGAAAAATTCCTAACCTCAAACTTTAACAAACATATATTAAAGAATCCATAACCTCAATGAAATCAAAAAAGTGAACGCAAAGAACCAACAAATAATAAAAACTCATCATGTGTTACAGAATACATTGCCCTTTTATCGTTACCAGGTCGTTCATCTATTCAAGGAAAAAATAATAATACTGGCCCTCGAGAGATTCACACAATTTAAAAAAAAAAGAAAAAAAAGGGAGGAAAAGAATGACTACTAATTCTACTACATTTGCCTAAATATCTGCGGTCATTGCCGAGAATCTCCATCAAAGCAACCAACCAAACAATTGACCAGAGCGGCATTTCTGACAATAGCACATTTAACATTTGTAGTCTCTGTAATATGCGTGTACATGATTTAACAGCAATCAATATCAAATGAAAAATGCCCCTGTGGGTGTTTGAAATTAACACAAGTCCTTACAATTTTTATATACTACAATTTCTTCATAATATTGCTAAACATGAAAACAGTATCTTTGCCTCTTTATTAGGCTAAAAAGAGAAGAAAAGCTCAATTCGATTTTCTTTTTGCCCCAAAAGCTTTCTATAAAGCAAACGTGAATTTTCATCATTTGAAAATTGTAATGTAATGAAAATTGTAAAGTTACGCGGTGAGACGCCATATTGGCCGTCTCATTTATGAATGCATATATTCACACTTTTTTGCAACTTACCAGATTTTTTTTTAATGCGTATTGGAAGTTGGAAGTAACACATTTAGGCAATTTTCCATCAATTTGAAAAACCTTCGGTTCTATTATATAGGCAGCATCCTCCACATCATTTACATGTAGTCGGTTTCTATACATACTCGAGTATGTGCGACGGGAATGGCGCTGAGGATATGCTGAGTACGCTCTCACTAGCAATCACATAATTCCATTTTTGATGGGAAGAAATTTTTCTTTTTTCGTACCTGCCTGCTGCGAGACTGAATTCTAAAAAATATGACACTTCAGCTCAAACTGTCCTGACAGACACTTTATACCGTTAATAATAAAATATAATAAAATACTTCTAAAACAAAAATCTTTATGCCGGTAATTTTCTCTAACCCAGCTATTTATATATTTTTAATTAGGGTTGCCAAACGTCTCTTTTACATAGTTTGCAAAGGTTCTTTAGTACAAAGGCTTTATACACGACAAGACAAAATAATTTGTTTCAATTTCATTTTTAAAGTATTAACCATTGGAGGGAGAGATTTAAGAAAATGTACTAAATATATTGTTGAAAATGTAAAACTGGAAGAATTTGAAATTTGTTCAATAAGTTTTTATTTAAAAAGGCAAAGAAAGTATAATGATTAATTTCTGTTGAATTTGAAGCCGGCAGAGCATCCCGGTATATTGGTATAAAAATCGCATAGTTTTGTGTCAGGATTGAAAGCTAAATTACGTCCGCAACTGTACAAACGAGGACGATCATTAACGCAAACAAAATAGCGTTTGCAGTTATCTGGGTGTGGATAGAAACGCATGTCTTCTTCATTGTCATCTATATCTTCAGTACGAGTAACGGTAGGGCATGTGAATCCCAAAAAAGCTTCAGCATTGCATTCTTTTACCGTATCCGGCCAATCACATTGATAGGTGTCCGTGCTAAAAGCTAGTCCCTCCGGACATTTAGTGAGAGTAGCAACGCCGTGAGCACAATTGTGATAAATACCGCAATTCGCTGGATCACCCAAGGAATAGAAGCCAAACTGTCGAGGACATTCATCCGTACCATTGGCGGGCTGAAGACGCGTACGTTCCTTGCAAACGGATAAAGGAGCGTATGTGCAATCGCCCGTAGTATGGGTGCGTTGATGAAACAGCAAACCATCTGGGCAAAGTTTCTCCTCCCCTATCTTGTCGTGACATTCGAGATAAGCATCACATTGTTCAGGTGCAGCGAAACGACCGTTAGGTTCAGGACAATCCAAGCCAAGAGCTGTGGAAAGATAATGTATAAGAAAAGACTTCAGCAAAAAAATTAGAAATAAATATTTTTCTTTTTTTAGTTTGACCTGCCCCTACACATATGGGCACGATGGTGATCAGGCAGGATTGTAGATAGGCAAGCACAAAAGAAGAAGCAGAAAACTTATTTGTTTAAACAAAAACCACGATTTATTTTATATCATTTATTAAAGAAAATTTCATTTTAATGATCAAAAAAAAAATTTCTTTTATTTTTTTACAAGGACTAGAGAATGATCAAAAAAAAAATTTCTTTTATTTTTTTACAAGGACTAGAGAAGTAATAAAACATTTATGTAGATTTTTCTAAATTTATTAATTAAAATAACAATAAATTTATAACACAAACCCTAAAAAGTAATTTTTTTTTTTCAACTTTTTTTTTAAGTTAAAATTTTCTATTATATGACGATTTTTGCTGATTAGAAAATCCTGTCTTTTGTTGTGAGGCAAAAGCACTTTTCTGCGGTTTCACAAAACCACTTCTTTGCGAAGTTGTTTGCGCTTTGCTCGCTTGCAAACGGGCATTTTTTATATCACTGCCTTTCTGCTTAACCCCCGCACTACAATTCGGTACATTTTCAATATCATCGCATTCATTGAGTTCTTGATTGAAGGCACGATCTTCACCGCATCCTATACGTCGAGGACGGCCCTCCAAGCAAATAAAATAGTGTTGGCAGCTTTGGGGATCGGGATAGAAATGATATTCGGCTGCCTGTTCTCCTAATAAGGAAGATTTCGATTTCGCGGAAGAGCTTGCGGGTCCAGGACATTTAAAGCCCAAAAAGGCAGCAGCATCGCAATCCTCCACCATGTCGGGCCAGTCACACTTGTAGGTCTCTTTATTCCACGCCAAATCATCGGGACAATCAAATACATAGCCCCGGCCGTCAGCACAATTTTTAAACTGTCCACAATTTTTCGAATCACCTAGAGGAAAATAGCCGAATTGATGAGGGCATTCTTCGGTAGGTTGGGCTGGCTGTATACGTCCTTGTCCCTGTTGGCAATCAACATCAATCGGATAACCGCAAGGATAACCGGTGCTCTTTTCATTGTACAATAAACCATCAGGACAAAGTTTTTCTTCAGCCACACCATTGCGGCATTCAATGTAACTATCGCAAGATCCGGAAACAGGAAACGTACCATTGGAGCTAGAACAAGAACTAGCAGCAAAAGCTGAAAGATAACACAAAGTGAAAACAAAGTAAAAAGGAATATATTAATAAAAAAGCTTACCTAAGAATGAATCGGTATAATTTATAAGGATAAGGCAGACCATAACATACCCTACAACACGACGTCTACTACGATTTTTCACTCCTTTTGGCAATAATATACCAAACATTGTACATTATTTTCATGCAAAGGCACCCTTTTCAAAAAAGCCCACATATTGGAGGACGTCCAAAACATCACATGGTGTGATACAAATTTTAGCAAAATTAATTTACTCCCCAAAAAATGTTTTATTTTTCAGTTTCCGTCACGAAAGAAAGCAGAAAATAGATAATCTCTCCATATAAGTGCTTGTTTTTCGTAATAATAACCCCTATAAAGGTTAGAGTGTAAAGAATAGACCTACATGGCGCCCTGGCGTTCATTCAGTCAGTTTCTCGAATTTCTTGACACATGCGCCCTGTAGGTTGAACATAAAAATACATGCGCAGACACCAAACAGATAGGCGGACGGACGGACCGACAGAGAAGCTTAGATGAATTCGGAATCATTTTCTGAACCGATCGCTATTATAAAATATGGGCCTATCCTAAGCTCTTGTAGGTTGAACAAACTTAATGTACCCTACACCACAAGTAGTGTAGGCTATCATTACTCTTACTAGTTATGATACTACAGTATATATAATAACTATATATAACAGCGCATGTATAGTAAAGTACCCAAGAATATAAGATGCGAAATGCTTAGTATAAATTTGAAAGAATTATTACCATTGCATGTGTTCGATGTATTAAAAGATGTTCAAAGGTTACTCTGGCAACGACACCTCTCATATATATATAACACATCAAATATCGGAAGTGCGTTTATTCGTTTAAAGTAAAAGAAACGGGCTCATTATACTCAGCCAAGACTGACAATTAACTACCCTACACCATTCTGCTTAGCACAATGCTTCACTTATCGTACCGTATAAATGCTTAGCTTTAAGTGAAACACATACATAGGAGACGTTTCGAAATGCGATGCAAATAAACTATGATTTTTATTAAGAACTCGTACCACTCTTCACTTGCTTTCATTATAAATATAACGAAAATTAAACCTGATTGCTAGAGAAAGGCTTACTTTTCAAAATGTCTTGACAGGGGTAGGGCACCCAAGTATGTAGCAGCTACACAGCTACGTGTGTCTCTATAAGTCTGAACCGATGTTAAGCGTAAAGTTCCAAAAAAAAAAGTTTTACTTTTTCATATGAACGCGAGCTTACGTTTTCTAAGACCGTTTATATGGAAAAGAGCCCGAAAAATAGTCCCGTCCAATCTGAACCAGTGAAATATTAAAAATTGTCATGTAAAGGCTTTTTCAAATGGGGCCTTACCTGGGATGTGATTATGGAAATGGTCCGTTCTTTGCGACAAAAACAAGTCAGTTAATTAGTTTTTATATCTTCATCTTCTTAATTAATTTTTGTATGTTTGTGTACTGTAAGCACATAAGCGGAATATAGCATATTTGCAGGTATGTTTTAAGTTATGACAAACATGAGACCCCATCGACGTACATCGAAGGGTACAATGCCAACAAATTGAATGAACGTGACGAGCATTATTTGTAATCGCTTGTCAAATGTTCAAGTGTCATAAATGTTTAGTAAGTTAACAAATTAATTGACAGGATGGGATTATTAAAAAGATAAATGTTTTGCTAAATTCTATATGTGAACACAATTATACACACGGAGGTGCAAAAAAAAAAAAAACTTGATTAACATAATTCCCATCATTAATAACACTGGAAAAGGTTTACAATAATTTGAAATGAAAAAAATCGAAAGAGAACAACAAAACAAGTAAAAACATTTCCTCGTCTCGATAGGAGAGAGAGAGAGAGAGAGAAAAAAAAAACAGAAACAAGAAGAACAACAAAAATTAAACAACCAAGGAATTAAGCAACAAACTTGACCATAATATCAAAGCTTGACATAATGTTTAAATATGTTTATATGTGTGCGCATAAGCAAGTTGGCAAGTAAGCCAACATCATCTCCACTTAATTATATAAAGAAAAATTTCAAGGTCGTACAGCATCTTTATTGGTTATGTGCTTATCTGATCATTATTTATGTATAAGTATATAAATGGGTCGATCTGGTGCAACTTGTTTGTTTATTATTATTTATTTATTTTTTTTTTATACATATTTTCTGATTTATTTATTATACACTTTTTGAATGAATAGTAAATTTAAATGTTAAAGTTATTCCGTAAATTATTTATATATGGACAAGTTTTTCTTGCTTGCTCTCTTCGGACTGTTGAGATAAATATTTCTCCCTTTCCATCATCTATGCTACTATGAATCGAATGTATATTAATTTTGTCATCCTGTTTGCAGATAAACACCATATGCATTTAAGTTAATTTAAAAATGTCCGACCATCTCTCCATACATTTCTGAAAGACACGTGATCAACAGAATGCAGAGTTTGTACAAGTCTGCCGCTTGTACAGTTATGTGTACGTTTATATCGAGGAAGATTGGAATAATTGAATGAATGGAGAAAGCTGAAAGCATAGCCCGCAACAACTAATTGCTGAGACAATTGAACTAATACTTGAGACAATTATTTACTAGTTTCATGTGAAAATAATTTCGACTGACTGACCTTAAATTTCCTGCGTTTGCTTAAGAGAGGAATAAAACTTTTCACTTGCGCTCATATAATTCTTTAAGAAAATCTTTCTTGATTATAAAAATATGAAATTTTATTTAAAATTAAAAGTTTTTACGAAAATTCATTTAACCATAAATCATTAACCATAAAGAATCAACTAAGTTGCTAAGCCAGAATTATCAAAATCACTAACACAACCATTTTAATAAGTGAACCTGGCTCACATGTGAGCCTTGTTGAAGAAACTTATGTATATAAAAAACCGATCTTTATAAAAAAGTAATAAAATTTCTATTCGTCTATGATTGAATTCTTTGTTGATCATTATAACTTCTGTGTAAACAAACAAAACAAACGAAATTAAAACGAGAGTATATTCCATTGAAAATGTTAGGCTGCCCAGTAAGCATAGGAACAATGTCACGTTGGTGCGTTTATGTATATATTCCGAAAATGTAACATGTTTAACTTTACGTAATACACTATAAGGGACTACTGAACTAGATCCTGGCTACAAGAATTTTCCACATATGGTTATCACGCTACTTTAAATCCCAGGATCATTTACAGCACCTAGAGGTCGCCTTTAAGAAAAAGTAACTCTCTGCTCATAGACGACTTGCTTGTGAAATTAAATGAATTCATATTCAAAACATTGGTCTGCTCGCTCGCAGATGTCTGGAGAAACTTTTGCGTTAAGGTGACAGGAGCATTTTTTAACGAAGAGCTTCGCCTATAGTTTAGAATGTGTGCTACAACAAACAATTGAGTCTTAATTCGCAATAATTCGCGGTATTGATTCCCTTCCCTAGAAAGAGAAAATCATCATTGAGCAACGTTACTCTAAACGATGCTGCAGTCATTGGCACTTAAGGGCTGAAGTATTTGGGTGTCAAGTTTGGCAAAGCGCTAACTTGGGTCCCTTACTTGACCAGAACTAGTTCTGGCTCTGCCTGCCGACTCTTTGGTATAAATCCTGAATAATGTTCCTAGAATAATAGTCCTATGCCATCTTGTACACCTCCGGCTTGGCGGTCAAACCAAATTACATTTGGATGTCTCTTGAAAGACTTGATGGTTTAGCCAATAGTGCAGCCCAAGAAAGGCGGCAGGTTGAAAACTTTTCTTCTATATAAAAAGATTGATGACGTGAGGGGAAAAAATCAGTTTACAATGCAAGGCATAGCGCAGCAACAGCGTGCACAGAGATTTATAAAATGTAGCAGTGCATGACATAAGCTATTGGGAGCGTAAAGGAGAGCTTCACGCTTGTGTAGTGCTTTCTGCAGCGATCATAATCGCATCCGACTTTTCCTACATGACGTGCACATCTTAGATACAAATTTGTGCAGATTCTGCGAGGAAAGGGCCAAAATACTTTATCTAGATTTAGCGAGCAGTTCGCTTGACGGAAAAAGTGACATAATGAAAACTGGGCAGCTGTTCTAATCACGTTCATATTCTCTTTTACATATTTACTACTTTTGGTACATGGCAGCGAAACAAAAGACAAAGGAAGGAACAAAGCAAGAGACAAACTGTTTTAAGAAAGAAAAGGAAATTTTGGTACTCTTTGGTTATATTGCCCTCTTCGGATTTACGATAAGCGAGCTTTTGATATTTTTCGGTTCACCCAATGAGATAATAAAAATAGGAATTGCTCGGATGTTATTATGTGGGTTAGGAAGATGACCAAGTTGAGGGAGGAATTCTTGTGTCGACTAGAGTGAAGAGAGATGGAAAGGGAAATATTTACTTATGCGACCCAATAACAGTTTGTCTCTAAACACTAAATACTAAGAAATTTTGGATTTTTTCATGTAAATTCCTACCTGAACTATGGTATCCGTTTGCTGCCCTGGCTGACCTAAACTCTGCCCGTATCTGAAATGTATTATGCTTACACTGACTGAACTTAGGAGCAGGAAGAAATGTCTGCGAGTTCTCTTGTTTCGAAGTGCCGTAGACAAGTTGACGAAGTCAGCTCTCAAATGCCAAGACGGGCGTCCATTTCTCAAGTAGAAATTGAAGCCGCAATATCTTAAGCTCTTGATTTAAGCTAAACTCACTATTTTTAACATTTCATTAATGTATTCAAGCTTACATATATCCCTTGCGGAATTCTTTTGACCAAAATATTTCTCCCTTTCATGAAAGGGTAAATAGATGCGATTGTACATAAGTTCTAGTTTACTATAGTCGATGATTGATTTTGATGGAATGTTTTTACCAATAAATCTTCTTAATAAAATTTTCGACTATTTCTTATACGTATATTTGATCTTTTATGTCTTGCGATTAGTGACACATCAATCAATAATTCCCGGGACTGGCACATTTATGTCGCATGGTCGCATGTAACCAAAAATGCGTATTTTTGTTTTTTGGAAACACGCTTAAATAACGCCTGTTAAAATTTCATATTATTTCGATTAGCTGGTTTACTACAATGTTTCGACAATGTCGAATAGTCTGAACTTTATGTGTTGCGAGCATATATGGTTCGAACTTAGCATTGGCTTGAAATAGTGTTATGACAATGTGGAAAGCAACAAATTTGTCAATGATTTGTTGAGTTTAAACAAAGATCGATCCTGAACTAAGTGGACCCCCCAAGGTGATGCTTGCATCGGAAAATACCAAAGAGGTGCTGAAAACTATCCTTGATAATCGAAAAGTGAAATAACGGGAAGTGATAGTTGACAGGCTAGAGATATCAACAGACTATATGCCCAATATTTTGCATTAAAATTTATTCTTGAGAAAGATATCTATCGAAAGGCTGCCTCAATCACTAAAAGTGGAACGAAAATATTGACGAGCTGCTTAGCAGCAATAAAAAGAATACATGACTCATGAGCTGAGTCGGCAAGTGGAACTCGATTTAAAGTAAACAAAAGCGTAACAGTGGCCGGACGATGTGCATTGTACTCAAATCATCGATTACTTTGAGAAAAAAGAAGAACGATGAATAGGGATTTTTGTAGGACCCTTTGACTCAATTAAAGCATGAATGAATGCTGAAAAAGGCATCAAACGGTGAGGGAAAATAGGTCCGACAGTGACAGCGATCTGTCACAAGCCGAACATTGCAAAAGCAAAGCTCGAATTGCCCCCATATCCAGCAAATTATCGGCTTTTGCTTCCTAGCATTTAGCATATGCTCGTAATTCTGAAAAGAATGATCATAGTGCCAGCTGAAGTGCAATATTCTAAAAGAATAGGACCGATACGTTTGGGGAACGTTGAACTGACTGATCGTATTACCCTCACCTCACGGATGAGGCTGTTTTGATGAACAAAGTCTAATTTTGCAAAAAAGGAAACCGTTGAATTAGTTTCGGGAAGCAGTGACGCATATGTTAGGTATCAGTGAAGAGTGAGCAAATGGCGGTTAAACAAAATAGTAAACCTCGGCGTACATTACGATCATCATATCGCGTAATTACGCGTACATGATGAGCACACAAACTACAACAACAATAACAACAAAATATAGAGTGAATTAAATAAAAGATTTGATCCACGATTAAGATCTTCGCTATTATTCCCCTAATTGACTCATCCAACGTGACTTTAAAGGCTTTTAAATCTATTTCAAAACTCGTACACTTAACTCAGTTAACTCAGTGAACGCTTGAAGATTATTTTCTAAATATTTGTTTAACATTTTAAAATGAATTTGTTTAACAAGCCCAAGGTAAATAATTTATGCAAAGCAAATTTTTTTGCTTAAGCCTTTCCACTAACAGCAGCACGGAATGTCGTTTCTAATGTTTTCGTTTTCATTTTAAAGAAATGCAATTATTTCTTAAAATTTTTGATTTTTCACAAAATGTTTTTTGTAAAATAAAAAAAAAAAAAAAAAGACAAGAGAAGAGAAATTAGAATTTTTCTCTTAATTAATTTTTTAATATAAAAAGGAAATATTTTTAAATAGTACTAACCCGTTGACCCGAACAAGGCTAAACACGTGAAAGCACTTATTAATATTTTCAACATATTTTCTTGTATTATTTGAAATAGAGAAAGAATTTTATTCTTTATTTTATTTTGAAAATTATTTTCAATAATTCACTCGATTATTTTATAATTCTGAATAAAAGCGTTGTTTCTAGCACGAGCTTTAGTTAGCAACTGCTCTACGAAACAAAGCGAAAATAATATTTTTAAATATAAAAAAAAAAAAATAAATAAATTGAAGATGCCGCGCAATAAAATTCACAGGGAATACTTGTTTAGCTCAAAAAAATCTTCAGCTTTTTTATCTAAACGCAACGCAACGCAAAAGAAAAAGCTTTTTTTTTTTTCAATTTGAATTTCGTCGGCTTTGTAAAGGAAATAAAATTGAAAATTAATGAAAAAAAGCCTATTATTATAGTAATAAACTTTTAATAAATTAATATTTATTTTCAACAAGCAAGTCTTCCCTTCAAAATGTCGAAAAATTTATAACATTCGTACGTTTAATAAATCATCTGTTAGAGAACATTAATAATTAATTAGTTTTAATAGGCTTTTTGTTAATCAATTTCGTAATGCGAATACTTGAGAAATCAGGGTCTTTCCAGGGTCTTTCTCAACTCTCATTAGAATATTTATAAACCAGCATATAATCCCGACTGCAAACATTCGAGGTGACTACGGACCCACAGACCCATAAGGGTTAAGTTTCTGCTGAAAATATCTCAAAGGACTAATGAAGTGCCATAAGGTTCATTATCGTAAAAGAAATTCATAATGTATTACCATAATCGAAGGAAACTTACCTCTTAGTACTTTTTATACCGTGCAAACAAAGGTACCCTTTACAAAGGCATAGTAAGTTTCCGCAGACCTATGAAACATCCAGAAGGACTTGAGGTAGACACATCTTTACTTATTAGGTTTAAACTTGTTCGTCCGTCTGTCTGTGTTATGTCTGCCAATGCTTTCTTGTGTTCAACATATAGGCCACAGCACGACCGCTATTAAAAATGGCTTAGATTGGATGACTTTCTCATTCTCTTCTCGAGTTTATTGTTGGCCGTGGTCGTCCAATCCCATGGGTTCTTGAATATGTGTGAAAAAATTCATTTTAAAAGGAATGTCATTCAAAGAAAAATAATCGAAAACACTATAGCGGGTCACGGTGCACCATTACATACTCTAGAACAACCTACATTTATTCATGCAACGACTTTTCCAAATAAGGCGTCACATGACAAGTGGTCGCACAGTATACAAAGAATAATTTTCATTCCCTTTCATCCTTGGGTCCAAACATGTCAATGCAGGCAGATGGACAGACGGACAAGCTTAAATTGATTCAGCAAGTGATTCTGAATCGAACGGTCTAATAAAAGGTGAGTCTATCTCAAGTTCTCCTCACAAACCTAATATATCCCTATACCATAAGTGGTGCCCCGAGGTAAAAACTTGCTAGGAATGTAGAGTCTAAGGTATTTCGGTGATTGGTTTCTACCTACTCTAAAATGCATAAGTTTTTGTGTTCATTTATATAAAAGCGTTCCTAACTAAGAATATGTTAGTGTAGCTTTATAGCAAAGATCGTTGAATAGATATAAAGCAAAGATCGATTCGAGAAGGAATCAGTGATTCTGTTAGGAAACGAAAAATGTTATAAATTGTCTTAGCATATTCTCTGGCATATAGCAACATGGAACGTGAAAACTTCTAGCATTAAATCTTCGAGTAAAGAAACTGAAGAAGAATATTGGAACAGGGCAGCTAAGTTTTATGGTCCCGAGATAGCAAATCAATTGTTAAAAATAATATGTCTGTTACACAATATCAAGACTTTAAACACGTTCTTGTCGAACAACAATTTTTTAACTCACACCATAACTCATTCGTTCGGATTTTGTGCAATATCTTTAATATAACACTGTCAGGCCAAACATGAGGGGCACTTTTCATAAATTAATGCGAGCGTTATTTAAAAACAAATGATTAACTTTTTCATTCAAATACTCGCCAATCAGTCAAACATCGATATTTTTCAAATTCCCCCACATTTCACTAGGTTAAAAGATATGTATTATATATTTTTGAACTCACCACTGACGGACGAAGTTATGTTAATTTTATTACAACATTTGCAACATCCCGAAGGAAACGGTGGAGTACCCATAAAGTGTATATATAGCCTTGATTAGTATCAAATACTGAATCGATTTAATCATGTCCGTCTATTCGTCTGCGCAAAGTTTATTCTCCTGGCCGGCAAATCGGTTTCAAATTTCATAGAAGTGAAAATGCCCCAAGTCGATTAAAGAACACCACTCAGAATGCGACAAAACTGAGAACAGCTCTGTTTTCTATGTATTTGCTTCATACTTATAAATTGCAATAAAGATATGATCAAAATTTTCACGTATACATTACAAAATGAAAAAGATCAACCACGCCTCCCCAATACTAAGTAATACTAACTAAATTCAAATTTGCATCAGTTACAGTGCACGCGGCAGATTCCTTTGATTTAAAAATGGGTTGCGAGAAGCTTAAGCATACGCTCAATAACCCAATCGAATGTATCTCTCTATTCACAATCCCTCTCTTAAGCTATAACAGACTTCAGGCAGTAGGCTTCTCTTAGGGCTTCTGAAGCAGAATCGCGGTGAAAATGCCTTGATGTACATCTTCGCACGCTTGCAATTCTAAAAAAGTTATCTTAAACGTTATTTAAAATTAAAAAAAAATCCATTTGCTATTCCCGGTAGTTCTTGATCGCAGTTCGAATAATATGTATTTACTTGTCTTGAATTTCTTTAAACTTATTTCAAGTGATTTATGATCTTGTCTTGAAAATTTAAATATAATTGAAAAACAAAGCAAAACTTTTTATTCACATATTTGGCTTGGGCTGGACTTTTGATTTCCGATACTTCGAAACAGTACATAAAGATTGTAAAATATACTCTTAATAATGATCGTTTAGATAGATGGCTCATGGAATTATATATTTACGCAATGTTTTAATGCAATATCTCTTCCATTTATATACGATGATCAAATAAGAGATTTTTTTTCTAGAAGTCGTATCGTGACATCATCAGTTTATTCAGAGAAATGTTCAATGAACGTGTAATCCACAGAAAGGCCCACAAAGATCATGCGATATAACTTCGTTGGTCTTTTTATTTGGGGCTATGTTAAGCCATTGGTTTTGCTCCAAGCTCTCGTTAAACTTTCTTTCCAAGCTTGTTCGTGTTATGAGTAAAACGAGTACAAACATTATAGTTGGGCAAGGCCGACTATTAGACACCCTACATCACCAACATAAAGTTACACACCAATTTCATGCAAAAACATGCTTTGCATGATAGCCCCTATATTGGAGGAATCCTTATATGTAGTGGTATCCAAAACGTAGGCCGGCGTGGTCCGAATTCCGAAAGGTCGATATCTATGTCAATTTACTATTATGAACTAATTCTCACCATGAAACACTAAAAATTATACATTTTTACTGTATAAAGTTGAAGTTTTCATAGCAACGATTGAGAGTTCGAAAAATTGCCCCAGCCGAACAAAGTTTTTCACACCAATTTCGAATGCCCGAATACTATTACAGAGCGAGTTTTGTCGAGAGATTTTGGAAATCGCAATTTTTTCGATGGGCCAATGCAAACCATTTACAATAGCGTTCGTCCTTGGGCCAAAACATGGCTTTGTACCAACTTTCATCAAAATATCCCAAAAATTGTGGCCTGTAGCTTAAATACAAATTTACATGGACAGATGTCAGACGTATAGATAGATAGACGGACAGACAAACGGACAGATAGACCGGCAAGCTTATGATTCTGATTCGATCGATATAATGAAACGTGGCTCTATCTTAAGCCTTTCTGCGGGCACAAGCGGTGTAGGCAGAGATTGATGAGGAAAAGAAACTAAACACTGATGCTGCAGAATTGAATATTCACAAGAATTGAGAGGTGGAAGATAGGGAGGATAGGGAGGGGCTCACCATTATGCACCGTACACCATCTTACTGTTAATCATATTACGGCGAAGTAGGGCATTTTTATGGGAAGAAAGCGAAAATGTAGTCCAATCTGAACTATTTTCGATACCTTTCGACCTTTGGCCGAAATACGTCAGTGTAAAAAATTCCATCGAAATATCTCAAAAATTGTGGCCAGTAGGTCACACGTACGCAGACGAGGCGTACAGGCGGACAGACGAAAGAAGAATCTTAAATAGATTCAGAAAGGGATTCTAAATCGATCGGCAGAATAATAGGTGGATTTATCTCATGGCTTTGTAGGTGTTGCATACATCCGCACAAAGTTAATACAACCTTGTAAATGATGTAGGGTATAATAAAATAGCATGATCCATCCAATAACTGAAATAAAAAATAAAAATGAAATTGATATCTTTTCCGGTTTTATTTCAAGTTAAATACAGAAGCTCTAGAACAGGCATTGCCAACCGTCGGCCCGTAATGTCGACAAGTCCAGTCCACTATCGGCTCAGCTCAGCATTTTTGATAACAGTCGGACCTTTTTTGGCCCTCGCTGTAAAATGAAAGTCAAAATTGGCCAGTTGATGAAAAAAGTTCGCCGCCCTTCCGCCAGATCATAAGCGAGAACGGATAGACGGCCATTCTGACAAATGTTTGCGTCAAGTTCGAGATTATTATTTACGATACATTGTCGATTCAGGCTTCTATCAGTTGTCGGCTTAGCTTTTGCCGCACTATATCCATTCGCAAATCTGATCTAGCCTCCCGCACTAAACAGAAGTAGGAGCTAACTTTCATCTCTCTATCCCAATTTTTAAGCCCGTGAGCATTCTCATAACAACAAGAGAGATGTGGAACATAGAACGACAACAACGCATATCGTCACAAAGCGACGCAGAATTTAATCCGCATTATCGATGAAAATTCTAATTCGCATTTCTGGATTTTACAAACGAACAGGCGAGCCTACTATACTTGTAGTTTGATATAAAGGAATTTAAATTAAAATGTTTCTTTTCATGTTGCGTTCATGTTGATTATTTATCACATCATTATCTCATCGTCATATTTCTTTTTTAGAACGCGACACCAAGCCTTTTTCCTGTTCTTATATTGAAAATTTCATATTTCTGCTCCTTTGATTCTTTATTTTGCAATGATTAACCGCCTAACGTGTTTAAAATTCTTAATCTTATTATATATATATATATATATATATATATATATGTAAAGTTAACATGAACTCTTTATTAAATTCATATTTTTCATACAAACTGCATAATAGATATTTTTTTTGTCTTCGCCTGAGAACGTCTCCATCTCATTACTTTTGTAAAAGCGTTTAGTATTAAAAAAAAGAAGCATTTAGTTTCTTGTATGTACGCACAGTGGGCCAATCATGAATGCTTGTAAAATGTATATTTCAGAAGAAAGATTAAAGGGAGGAAATCTGATAAACAAGTTTAGCGAAAGCAGAGGACATTTCTTTGTCTTCTTTGCAAAAAACAAGTAATTATCCTAACATGAAAAAGGTTTATGTGTTCGAAGAAGCACCGGTTACTTTAAAATATATCAAAATTTTTATAGCTTCTCCTTAAGAGCTCTTCATAATTAACGTGATCCTTCGCATATGCGATCTGACTGTACTCATGTTTGGTTTTGAGGGCAATATATGATTTATTGAAAAAGTCATCAAAAGAACTCGAAGTCAGCGGCAATGCAATCTAGGATGCAGCTGCCCGGGCAACAAATGAACGCTCAGCCAAAGAATTCGATGTATGTGATGTTGATACAAAAGGGACCCTGCTCGACCTAGAAAATTGTACCCATTCGATTAAAGGATTCGGCACTTGTGACTGCCAAAATTAAGTTTGCGATGCAAAATTTCCCTTAAACATGAGATAGAGTCCACCAAGTTAATACCATCCTCTAAACGCAAGTTGAAGAAACTAAGCCGTGGATGTTTGATACCTGCCAAGGATTCGTTGAGCACAGTTTTTCAATCAATTATGCTGTATGCCTGCCCATTATGCCCAGAGTGCTCTAACTCACTTCAGAAACTTGCAAACATATCAAAATTACTGAAAATGATGCTAAACTTATCTATGTTTTTTTCTATCAAAAAGTTACATAAGATAGTCACATTGAACCCGTTACGAAGAAAAATGATTAAATTACAAACAAAATTCATGTAACATTGTCACTTTTTTGACGATGATAGAAGCCAAGTTGTGGTAGATTTTCCTTCGCTACGTACATACATTGCATGAATTCTAGTAGTCTTTCTACACTAATTGCGCTACAGGGTATATTAAGCTTGTGCGAACGGTTGGTTATAACAACCGCAAGGACTTGAGATAGATCCATCTATTTTTATAGCAATTGATTCAAAATTACTTTCTGAAAATAAGTTTATCTGTCCATATGTCCATCCTGTTTTCCTGTATTCAACTTACAGTTCGCAAAGTTTTGAGATATTTCGATGAAGTTTGGTAAACCGTCATATTTCGATCCAAGTGCGAACGATATTGAAAATGATTTGGATCGAAACACTTCTTCGACTACTTCCCATATAACAGCTTATTTTCAAAACTCATTATATGGAAGAGAAACTATGTAGGATATTTTAGGGGTCGAGGTTGTCCCAGTGGATAATCCTGTATATATACGTACAAACATACATACATACACACATACATACATACAAACATATATATATACACACATACATAGATACACACACTTATATACAATCAACATTTAAGAGAATACCATTGAACTGTATTAGGCACATTAGATTGTAAAATATAAACAAAAAAAAATAAAACAATAATAATTAAACAGAAAATACGTTTGCTACCTGACTATTCATCAAGGGTCACTATATTATTGTAATCACCTCATGTGTCCCATAACTGCAAATAGGCAAAGCTAGTTAAGTATACACTAAACTGCATGAAATATACCTAACGGTTAACATAGAATAAATCGAATGTAAGCACGCAAAGAAATAAGCAAAGCAAGCAGGTAGATAAGTAGCATGCCTAAGCGTAACATGTAGTTATAAAGGCAAACAAACAGGTTCGATCAGACAAGCGTGATCGAACCCAACCCAACCCGTATAAGAATAGCCATATAAGAATAGCATTGTAATAACGGGATAGTTTGGTGGCCACCACTATAAAAGCGCGTGGCGCAATACGCTCAGTCTTTTATTGTGTCATAGCCGCCGGCGAGTAACCCGAGAATTCGGAATTAAAGAACGGAACAAGCGCGTGCGAAGAAAACGAAAAAAAAAAACGTCGGGCCACGAAGCTGTTTTTTTTTTGCCTACCGCTCTAAAATAAAGAAAGAAAAACCATTTGTAACCTCCACGAAATAAATAAAATAAATAAAACAAATAAAATAAAGTAAGAACAAACCCGAACATCCAATCAACTACAAATTGCCTTGGAACGGATCCTGGAGTGGCTGAGTTATACCCTGCCCCAGTAAACACCGTTACAACTTTGTTGTGTGTTTTTAACTCTTAACCCGAATCTTCATTAATTGTATTACTTAGGTATGACAGCGGCAAGGCACGCGCTTTATATAGGGTTTTTCTTTAGAGTCTGCTGGCGAAATAAGATAATGAAAGTCATTCAAGCTTTTAAATAGAACCCTAAGTGGAGCAAACATTTCATGTATACCGGTACATTAAGAAGGTTTTAAATACTGATGGTCCCTGGCTGGATCGTTAGGAACAATGAACTGAATGTCCATTAGGAATGCCGATGAATCAATAGTGCTATTGATTAACGTTGCTAAGAAGCAAATACTTGAAATAGGGCTCCGCTTTTCAGGCGACGATAATGCTATTAGTTGTAATCTGCTTTCATACGGTGGTAACAGAAACCCCATGGGTACCACCGAAAATTACTTTAGGCAAAAATTAAAAACTGTTGTTCGTGTCCAAGTTTTTTTTTCATCTACCTTGCTGACAACAGTATTAGGTTACTAGAGGTTATTGTCTTACCTGGAAATTCCCGCAAAAAAATATTTTAATAAATAATCTCTTCTGTTCGGAAATTCATTTTCCATTTATCGTATGCATAGTATTCTTCTTTTTTCTTTTTCTTTATTTAAATTTACTTTATTATAATTTTATAGAATAATTAATAATAAGTTTAATTTTTGTTTTTCTTTCATTACGGAGTTCTTTTGTTTTTTATATGTATATGCAAACATATATATATATATATATATATATATATATATATATATATATATATATAT
>CCAG010003389.1:0-16577 GCA_001077435.1 Glossina morsitans morsitans
ATAGTGAATGTTTTATTTTTTTTTTATTTTTATTATTATTATTATTATTATATTTTGTTTTTTTTTTTTTTTGCATTTATTGATTCATTATTAAAATACTCACCATATTTTAAGATTTACTGCACTGTAAAAATTTTGAAAACTATTGCTGGTTTATGTGGTTGTTGCTGTTGTTGTTATTAGTTTTCTTAAGTTTTTTATAGCCAAAAATACTTTAATGCCGAAAACTAGTTTAAGCCAAACATTAAAGGTTAAATAAAATTTTGAATTTTCTTTTTTAAGAATCGGTATTTTCTTTTTCTTTTTCTTTTCCATTTTGTTTTTCATTTTTAGCCTAAATAAATTTGCCAAAAAAATTGTTGTTGTTGTTATGTGTTAGCCAAAAGTTTGCGTTGCCCATACCAAAGAGTTTTTCTTATTTGTTTTTTCCTCATTATATTCATGTGTTTCATTCTTCATTGATTTCTTATAAACTTTTGCTCAAAGCAATAAAAATTAATTGTTATTAAATAATTTGTAAAAAAATTCATTCTTTACTTTTTGTAATTATTCTTTTCTCTGTTTTTTTTCTTTTTGGTTTTTGGTTTTTGCGTTAGGAGTAAAACTTTTCTTTTTTCCAAAATTTTCTTGCATTTAAGAATTTTTATTGAATTTCTTACCAAAAATGTTTTTTCCTTTATTTATATTTTCTTTTGTTTTATATATATATATAGATATATATATATTTATTTATTAAATATAGTTTTGTTTTGGACGTTCGAAATGTGTTTTTAGTATTACTTTTCTTAATTGCCATAATATACATTTTCAGTTACAGAGCTACTGGGAAAGATAAAATTTACCAAATTATTCTCTAAGAGGGATTGAAGAAGCGTTTGTGAAAGTGAGCTTCAAATTGTATGTTTTTTGTGGTTTTTTTCTTAAACAAATTTGGTTGCTCCCGGAAATATATAAAGAGAATAATTGCTTTTGTGTCTCGAAGTAAAATATTTATTGCAATATACTTGGTAACTATAGAAGAGACTACTAGTCGGCTAAAAGACAAAAGAAGACTGCCTTACTTTAAAGCGAACTTACGGATACATAAGTAATTTTTCAAAAAATCCAAAAAAATTACCTAACTTCCACCTCAAACTAAGTAGCTCAGCTGGTAACGAATTCTACCGCCCTAGGCTAACGTTCTTCAGATGTGGAATCTTAAAGAATATTTCCTTTGGTCTGAATTTTAAATATTGAAACCCTTAAGGTCCTATATAAATGACCTTAAGGTAATATCGACAAACTTGAACTATTTTCTTTTTTGCTAATGACATACATTGACCACTTTTAGATCGGACATTAAATGGTCTTAACAATTCCCTGCGTCAAGATTTGAATATATAAGATACAAATGAAAGACATATTCAGCTAATGGCGAAAGATTGATATTCGCCACCTAAAACCAATCATTTGTTTCCTGGATGATTCATTGATTCAATTCAGACGTTTTTTTTTGGTTAACCTTTTAGTCTTGGTGTAGTCTGTGGCCACGTAAGTCCTTTTAAACATATCTGCACAAAGTCATGGATCATGTCCATGTTATGGATTTTAGGTTGAAGGCTTTTGTCTTTTGCAGAGGGATCATGGGCGCATCCTCAACTTTTAGGACGATTTGCATCTTCATGGCTACAAAATTCGAATTATTGAAGAACTGAAGCCTACCGATGACACCCCGCGATTCCATTTCTCTGAATGAATTGTGGAAGAGCAACAGTGAATGCTGCAAAAAAATCGAAGTCTATGGGTATGTGTCAGCAAAAGCTGGAAGACTATTTAACAGATGTGCTATTCGGTACACTTTAACTTTCACTAATGTATATATACTTTACGGATCAATCATTTATTTGCACGTCTCAGTTTGTATACCTATGGTTTCTACCAAATTTTTATTCTTTTGGGAATCTTGAGACATCCTTTATATGATCAACTAAGTATATCTTTCTGTTTAGCAATGGGAAAGGTCAGATAATCAAAAGGTTAATATTGTGAAGAGTCAAAGCTTTCCCATTAATTATTTGAAATCTTAAATTTTTTGATATCTTTTGAAGTTTTTATGTTAATCGATGAATATTTTAACTTTAAGCAATTCGTGCTGATTAAAAGAACTGTGAAAGAATAGAAAGAAAATGCTTCAGTAATAGCGCTATAAACAAGGAAAAGAAGCAAAAATGGAAAGTCATATGCTACTAATTAAGTATCGGCGAGAGCAGCTAATATAACCAATCTGTCAGTGGAATACTATAGCCATAGCAGAAATACTCGTGTGCGCTTGAGATCACGATTTTGCGACATTGTGTTTGGTAAAGTAGAATGAAAATCAAAGACGTGATCGGCATAGAAAAAATGTATAAAATTTATGGCAATAAACAATTATGATAGCCAGTCTTACTTTGCCCTTTATCGAGTCCGATAGGTAATCTGTGAATAAAGTGCAAATGGGAAAGGCACATGCGATGGTTAAACAAGTTCGCGCAGTTTGAGTTGTAAAATCCACCTTTGAATAAACATATTATCAAGTCATACTTGCCGGCTTGGGAGGCAGTTTTAAGAAATCGGGGACTCATTCACTTGATTGTTGAATGTCTTAAGTGTAAATTAAGATTTTCGAAAGCGCAATCTTTGGCCAGTTATATGCGCTATAAATACCGCGAATACAATAGAACTACTGCACTGTATGTACTGCAATGAGAATTATTTGCGTTACCTGTAACAATCAACTTTATTCGATAATCACTTATGCGGGCACATCAATTAGGTATATAAGGAACACAAAGAACATAACTTTGAGATATGGGCAATAGAATCGCGTTGTCTTCAATATCCTATTACCAAGGGTTACAAAACTCCCATAAGTAAAGTTGAATGCAGCGTTCAGTGTTCATTGCTATGTCGGCGTATAGTAGCCACTCGTCAATCCAAGCGCTTTTGAGTGGAACATCAGCCAGCAAAAGCAGATGACTCAAATTGCACGCGTTTATCAGTTTGCCAAATATAGAATATTCTCTTTCGAATGTAAACTGAGCCACAAAGTGATGATGGATTGTTTACATCCCGCTTCCGCTGACCACATAGCAAACATGGAAAACTAAAAGACAATAAAAGATCTTAAAAGAATCCAAAGAAACTTTAAGTAAACGTAAAGGTACATTTAATAAGATGCCAGAAAACCAAAAAATAAGAGGACAATAGTTGAAAAACGAAAAAGAAAAAAAACTCCAACGAAGTGAAAAGGAAAAACAAGTTAACGAACGTTTGAAGTAGTTGATGATTGTTAAACTTAGACCACCACTCAGGCAAGTAAACCTTCAAACCTATACACATAAATAAGTATACAGGTGACTACTGCAGCCAGAAATTTAAGGGTTTTTCGACTTGATAATTTGCATTTACTATAGCAGTATGCCCATGACGGGTTTCATAAATGAAATGTGCCAGAAGAGCTTTCGAACTGTGCACATTTCAGAAAATCACTCTTTGCACAGTGTCTACAAAACAAGCAACCGAAACATGCTTAGGTTACATCTGCAAATGTTGACGATAACCGTAATAAGGTATGCAGCAAGAGGATGAAAAGCGTAGTAACAGTCAACCAAACACACCACAAAACAATACGACCTTAAAGGCGATTCTGATTTTCCATTTATCCAATACTTTTCAAAATGTGATTTAATGGCAATGTTTTGGTTGATAGTCTTAGTTGCTGATGCTCATTTTGCTTTTTAGTGCTAGGATTCATTCATATATAGGATTATATATAATAATAAATTATATTTACTTTTTTGTTCTGAAAATGGATATGCGTTATATAGATATTGTGTGTACAAATCAGTTGCGAGGGTTTTCTTTGAAACTTTGAAGTTCTTTTGTTCAGAGAGATTGGGGCAATGTATTTTATTTTAGTTAAAGCAAAGTCCATCGTTAGTTATGACTTTTCCCCATCTTTCAGGCAAATTCGAAAATCCCATTTAGAAAAAAGTGTCGTCTTTTAAGGCTCTCTCTAAAAGGCATTTTTTAGCATCGTCGTTAAAATGGAACCACCGTTCGAGCAAACAATAAGTAATTTTCTGAAACCAGTGTTAATCGGAAAAAGTAATATTTGCTCATAACAGCAGGAAGGGTAGAACTACAAAACATCTCATTAGGGAGTGTCGCTGTACGATGCTATGTCTTTTGGCAAACAATGCTTTTTTTTTGTCGTAATTACTTTCCATTTTTGCTAATAGCACTCTGTAGTGATGGTTTTATCACACACCACACCCATCTGATGCGGTCATCCAAAATATTCAGTCTTATCAACGATATTATTGGCTCGCATACTCACTACCACGGTTATTTAGGCTTTGGATAGTGTAGCGCACCTATAGTTCAGCACTTGTAAGAATTTGGTAAAGTAGAGCTATTCAAAGCTCCATAAAACCCTATTGGATAGGCTGTAGTGTTATACAGTTACGCGTAGTTTGAAGACAGTGCATTCAAATGAAGAAATCACAGTTTTATTCTATACTCTATAGTACTAATGATAATCTCTCTTACCGAGCCGGACAGAACTAATTTGTACTGTTAATGCTTTCAAAATCAATTGATGTTAATTTGATAAATAAATAAAATGAAAAATTTGAGCTTAAGCGGGGAAGGAAGACAGTACCAATTATTTTCCTTCTCGAGCAATGGTAAAAAGCTGTCGGTATGGCGGCCCTCTTACGCAAGTTCAGTTTTCGTTTATGCAAGAATTCAATTCATTTCAGATAAGTTCTATGAATAGTCTACATTTCCCGGTAACTCACGCTTTAATTGTATGTATAATTTCTGTTAAATTTTACTCTTAACATTGATTACATTTTATGTCTTTTATTCTATAATAAAAAAATTTAGACTTTTTTTTTTTTTTTTTTTGTTAAAAATCGTTTAGTTCAAAATCTCACATTTAAAATATATATACTTTGAATTTTTATTATTTTACTTTTAATAAAATAAATAATAAAGATTTTTTTAGTTGTTTTTAGGAGTTATGCTTATATACATAATTCTTTTTTTTTTTATTATGTTTGAAGAAAGAGGAAAAATAAGAAAAGAGAATTAAATCATAAGGTTCTGTTTTCAAGACGGAGGGTATAGTTAAAAATATTTTCATATAATATTTCTTTGTCGTTATCGCTTATCGAAACAAAATTATAGTATATAAAGAAAAAAAAAAAACAACAAAAAAACAATTTAAAAATTAAAAATGAATAGTATTTTGGCAAAATTTGTAATTATTTATCTTGTTGTTGTAGTTTTGTATACCGGTCTCTGTTTAAAAAATATTTTTCCGTTTTTTGTTTTTTTCTTCATTTTGGCATTTTTTTTTTAAACTTCATCTTTTGTTGTTTATTTAAATTTATTTATTTATTTTTGTTAATTTTCATTTTTTTAGTATTTTTATAATTTTATTTTATTTATTTTGTGTATAATAAGGCAACTGCATAATTTGTGGTGAATAATTTGTAGTTTTCGTATATATTTTTTTCCTTTTTTTTTCATCTTCAGGGTTTCTTTTTTCTCTTTTATCAGTTAACAGAAGACAAAACAAACGTTTTTTTCTTTGTTTGCATTTTGTAATTTTATTTTTTTTACTTTGTGCTTTGCTTTCTTCTTTTTCGCTTTTTCTCTCTGTCTCTCTCTTTCTATTTCTATCTCTCGATCTTATGGTTGAGTTTATGTAACTGCATTAACTATGTTGTGATTTGTTTTAGCCAAATGTTAAAAAAAATGTTTCTTTTGTTTTTTCCAAAATTTTGTTTTTGTTATTGCCCAAACATTTCAAAACTATATGAAATGTAATGTGAAATGAAAAAAAAAACAAAGAATTTTTTTTTTTCGTTCAATTTTTGACTCCTAAAAACAACATAATATGTATTTTTTTATAATTATAGTTCCTATATATATTTAAAATTTTTTTCCTTTCTTTACATCCAAATAGTTTTTTTCTAATTTTAGTTTCAGTTAATTTTTAAAAATTTTGTTATTTCGAAATGAATAGTTTTTAATCTCTTTTCGTCTTTATTTATGGTTTACAGTTAAATTTTTATTAATTTTGTTTTGAAAATTTTTTAATTTTAAATTTTGCTGCCGAAAATTTAATGCAGTTTATTAATTTTTTTCAATGCGAGTATATAATCTTTTCTTATTTTTTTTTGTTTTTTTTTTTGATAAAAAAAAGTGTGAAACAATAGTTGAAAAGGTCATCAATTATATAAGAATTGTTAATAGCAAGAAATCATGAAAAATAAAAAGAAATAGAAAGATTGAATATAAAATAAAATGAAGTTGGAGTATATTAAGACTGACCATATACGGTCACATTTTGAAAGAGGCTGTCCCGTTGCTGCTAAATGTCACGTCGAATGACTAAACGGTTCCAAAGTTCTAAGCATCAAAAAAGGTAACAAAAAATGAAAAATAACTAGAAGCAAATCCAAAAAGTACAGTTTCCGCTCATTTTCCAACTCGATCTCGAAAAATTGTTGCTATTTTTCAAGCATTTTTTAAAAATGAACTAAGGGTCAGTTTTGCAAAAAAGCTTTGGAAGCTTTTCAGATGTTTGCAAAGTCATGGTTTTTAGTGAGACGGGGAAAGTGGTCGCTTTCCTGTTACCTTACGTGTTTATATAAAGTTTTTCATCTGAGGGAAACTTCTGCTACTACTGCTTATCACATGGCCTTAGACGAAAATTTGGTTACTTTCGATTGTCTTCACACACATCGTTGACTTTCTTGCATATTTTTCCTCTATTTAATTAAGCCTGTCATAACGCTCTTGCCAGCCATAGGTAAAATGCTTAATAGAAATTTTTCTCGTGTAATAAACGTTTCTCGTGAAGCTTTTTATAACGCTGCTTAAGCAGTTTGCACGACATGGTTGCTACGAATCCTTTCAATGAATAAAATGCTTTTTCCGTTCAAAATCTATTGTGCAGGCTATAAGCCAGTTTGAGCGTCTTTTATTTATACTCAAATTATTGAATATATCGGTCGAACGGACATACTTTTCTCCTTTGCTTCTATGAAGACCCCGTTTCTTTTTCTTTCTCCAAAAGAGAGCCTTGGTGTACAAAAGCTAGTGCTATGCACATCCCTCGGAATATTATCGATCCGGTCGATAATGGCATTTTGCGGTCCATGCTTTAGGACGACTCATATCTAACCACTTTGCAATTGCGAAAGAACTCGTTATCCATGGCTCGAATGCTGAGCAGCACATCACACATCTTCAAATTTAAAAGTTTTATTCAAAACACGTCAGAACTTTCCCACCAACCTAATAGGAGAGTTTCTTTTGTGACACGTGTTCATATATTATCATAAGTAGGAACGGTATGAAAATCGATTATCTCTTACGATCAAAGCAAATATTCTATGAAATTTCAAAATTTCCAAATTTTCTATTTTAGAAATTTTCAGTCTTGGCATGGATACCAATAATACTGAATATTAGGTATAGGATAGCTTGCCAAATTTTAACCTAACATTTTCGATACGGGTAGACGAATTTGATATCCACTGCTTAATGCCTAAAATTTAGCTACAATCCCCGAATGTGGTTCTCTTTTCAATCCTCCGATGAAACGTACACACAGTGATGTAAGAAACTCTTGTTCTTCTGCATTACTACTGTAAGTTTGAGTTTCAAATTTTAAGAATATCGAAAACGAGAGTTTCTAAGAGTCTCGAAATGTTTGATGAAAAGTTCGCGTTTACTTCAAGGGCTATAAAATATAGCAACGAAACCTTACTTACTTTGCACCAAGTTTGTTAGCAACGAGAAATAAGTGCCACTTCCGTAATTAGGTTACTTTTGATTGTATTAAAAAAAATAAAAGTAAAATATAAATGTTTTTTTTTTTTTTGTTTGTGTTATGTATTTTTAAGAGCAAAGAAAATCACAACAATAATCCTATAAGGAAAAATATAATATTTAATTTTAATTAAAAATTAATAAAAATAATTTCTACGCCATAAGGTAAACAAACACAAATATAAATTCAAAAATCAATTTAAAACATTTAAAAAATTTCCATATCTTTAAAATACTATTTTTTTCCCATACATTTTTTAACGTAAAATTATAGTTTTTTTCCCAAGGGTTTAGGGAAGTAATAAAGGATGAATGCGGAGATTTTATGAAAATTATCATTTCTTTTAGTTCCCTTTTAATGGAATTTACGTTTTTTGCTGCCTTTCTTTTTACCTTTACCCATTTTGGCTTTACGTTTTTTGCTGCTGCCCGTTAATGTATCACCACGTAAGGCGGCATCGCGGCTAATTTCCCCCAAAATTTCGTCACCCAAGGTGCCTAAAATATACAAATAAAATTTGGTGAGAATGAGAAGGTTATCAGTGAAAAGCTTCTAGGAAATTAAAAGAAAGTATATAAGCTAATGGTCTACGAAATGGATGTGTTCGGTATAACTGCAAGTCGGAAATGATTTGCGAATATTTTGAACAATGAAATTGTCCTACTCGATTTTCCTTACAGATTTCTGTAGCAAAAGCGCACCGTGGTGCTGCGGATTTCCCACCTAACCACAAATCTTTGAAAGGTTAGCATAGGTCTTATGGAGAAAATAATACAAAAAAAAGTATATTAAGATTGTACGGATGTATAAAACACGCAGAAGATCTTTGAATTTATTGCATTATAGCACAAGCTTGTGTGTCCATCTTGTATTTTTCTCGCGTTTGAAATATCTTGTTTCGGTTTTTCCACTACCTACATATTTTCAAAAAAGTTCAGAATAGATCTTGTGAAGGAAATGCAAATATTTTTGTTCCTCGCACCATATATGAAGATTGTGCGGACACATCAACCATCCAGAAGGGATTGAGATAGACCCACCGTTTATTATATTATAACCCAAGCTTGTCTGTCCATCCACCCAAATAGCCATTTTTAGGATATTTTGATTAAATTAAATGAAACAGACGTGCGTTAGCCCAAGGACGAAAGCTATTGAAAATGGCTCGGATCAGACCATTTTTTTGATTACTTCCCATATAACGGTCTGTTTTAATAAATCTTGATATCAATAACAGTGTTCAACGAAGTAGTGCGGGCTATTTAATGGTAGGACGTGATCCATTGGCGTATTTTCACTTGTTCTTTTACTTACCTAAAGTCGTTAATTTGCGCTGACGATGCTTTTCGGCTTTGGTCACGGGTAAGCGAGTTAAATAAGTCTCTTCGTATTCTTGCTTCTCTTTTTGTGCCTTCGATAGTATTTGCTGGGCTCTCGAGGTGGAGGAGATTTCTGTGGGAGCATCCAAATATTCCTCTTTTAAATCTTGCAGCATAGAAGATCTATAGTTAAATAAAAATTAAATAAAAATTTGTTTGCCTATTTACAACAATTTAATATGAATGAAACTAACGTGATTGCTCGTTTTTTGGCTCGTTCCAAAATCTTTTTCTCCTTATCTTCAGGCTTCTCGTCACCGTCATAGTAGACTGGTTTAATTTTTGGTGGTACATAAATACCCGGTTTGCCAGCGGTTGCCGCTTTTTTAGGCCTCTTCAAACCTTTCTCTTCATCTTCTGATTCGCTATCACTATCATCTTCCTCATCTTCCAATTCGTCTTCGTCATCTTCTTTGCCTTCAGCATCAATATCATTGCTTAACATCATGTTGTCGGGATTGGGCTGTTTATTTATTTTGCAAACATTTTGTTTTAAACTTATTTCAAAAAATTTTCATTTAACTTTTCATACCTTATATAAAATTGGATCCGTGGCACTTGTCACTCCCGTGGTGGCCGTCTTAACTAGTTTGTCAATTTGATAGCGTAATTTGTAATCAATTGGTCGAATCTTTTCAAGCACAGTACGTATTTCAATTAAACGCTCTATGGAAGGATCGCCTTCTATAGTTTCCCCCGAGCATTTTCTTAATACCACATATGTAAGATTGATAAGATAATCGAGTAACATGTGGTATTTAACTTCAAGGAAACTTAAACCATATTCTGTAGTAAGCTCGCCGCGTTTAACGCGCTGCAGCATTCCTTCAACGAGATCTGTAACCTGCTTAACGTTACTATTCATTTCGCCAAGCAGTTGTATGGCTTGCGGGATATCTTGTTGTTCTTGCACTTCACAATCATAATCGAGAGCCTTAAAAATAAAAAAGACAAAAAAAATTTTTTTTTGAAAATTATGCCAAAAAATTCGTTTGGGGACGCATTAGAATATCATCAAACAGCACAATCGCTAGGCCTTAAGATAACTGAATCGCTATAGGGGGATTTAGGGCAGAGAGAGTGAAATAACAGCCATATACCATTAAAGCAATTGGCGGATGTTTTGGTACAAGAATAGGAAAAGACTCCGCTTGAAACTACTCATACATCCTACGAGCCTATTCCGCGTAGAATTCGAGTTTTCTACAAAAAAAAAATAAATAAATTTGTCCAACACATTGTTGATAAAAGAATATTGCGTATATATCAAGTGTTCACGCTATGTCGCCCATCCTCTGTATAAGCGAACAATCGAAAGTCCTGTAGAAATATTCAAAATGATGTAAGTCTTTAATGCTGTTGCCGTTTAATGCTTCTTTACACAGTAGGGGTACAAGGGATAAAATAAATACTTTAAGGATGCCTAAGAGCATTGGATATGACCTGAATCTATCGTTGTCCTTATCAAAAACCAATCACCTTAGTGGGTAATTTATGTTGTATTTTTGGGGCATATTGGAATAACTCGATATTTGATTTCAACGAACGTGCAGAATATTTTATTATTCGTTGGGAGAGTTTGGCGAAATTTGCCACATTTTCTTTTATTCGCCGTCAGGAGAGGGCGGAAATCATTTCTTTTTCCCCAAAAGATTTCGATAAAATGATTCTTCAATTGTTCGCGGGCGATGAAATAAAAAACAAGTAAGAAAATTAAATTCAGTTGGGACCGAATCTTTTATACCCGACACCGTTAGCCTAAAAAAGACAAAAGAAGTAAAAGAACAAAATTTTCATGCTCTATAATATGGAGTGGGTGCTGCTGATTGTTTCTATTTTAAAAATAAAAGCTTTTGTCGTATAGACATGTGGGCGTTGTAGGCGTGTTCTTTGAAAGTATTTCAAATTCTTTTGCAAATTCTTCTTCGCTAACGGGAGAATGTTTACCACAAGTATTACAATAATATTATGCAAACAGACAGCTGGACAGACGAATAGGCGGACAGGTTTAGGTGCTTGTCAAACTTGAAACTGGCCGCGAAGTTATATACTTTATATTTATAGGGGCTTTGAATCTTGTCTTTGCACGGTATTGAAAACACAATTAAATTTTGATACAATTTTGATATAATATTGGGTAGGCGTGGTCAATTTTTTCCTCTATTGTACACGAACGCTACAATAGCATCCATAGAATATGCGTTCATCTATCTGCTATTGTTTATGAGTAATGAAAAGCAATTTTCATTCCTTTTGAAAAATAGAGGTCCTCCTCGACCGACCGGTGTTGAGGTCATGGGGAAGTTTCACGCCCGGGAAAATGTTTACAACACACATTACACAAACGGTCAGACGGACATGCTTAAATCGATTTAGAATTTGATGCTGATCAAGTATATAAGTACTTCGTGGGGATTCTGATGCTTCCTTCTGGGCGTTGCAAACTTTTCGATAAAATGAATCATCGTTCGGTGGTGGTGAGTATAAAAAGGAGAATATACGAATGAATAATTATTTTTATAAGCTAATGAGTTTGTATAGGATTTGGGAAAGTTACAAGGAACATCGCCCATCCCCCTCCTCCCGGTAGCGGTAGTTTTTGTTCGAAAGATTGTGAAAATTACTGTTTATTGAGCGAAGTATTGAATATAGTTGGGATACTTTATATATATATAACATAATTCCACAAAATAGGCAAGATGTGTTCATATTGTTTGCTAGATTGTTCGTCCCCTCTATGTCGCTATGTCCGGTGTTAAATATTCTAATATTCGTCGGAGGGTAACTTTTCCAATTTGGTTTTATTAAAATTAATTTTTAATTATTTTCTCAAAACATACATTTTTTTTCTTCTTTTTTTGTATTTTTCGCTCCTAATAATAGAAGTTTTATAATTTGATACAACAACTGAGTAAAGTAAAAACAACAACAATTACCTAACTCACTTCACGGCCTAATCAGGCAACTGGGTATAATTATGCAAAACTAATTATCAATAGCAGATTGTTTGCCAGTGCAGTCAGCGAAACAATGGAATATGTCACCTTACCATAAACTATCCATTCAGACATGCGGCGCATAAAAAGCCTGCCTGTGCCTATATATACATATGCAATATGTATACAATAAAGCGCAGCTAAGTGTATAGATAAAAATCTGTTCATTTTTGCTTTTGTATTCGAATTTGTATTTATAATAACTGCCTCACCCTTCCGCTACATTTCAATAATAATTTTTGATTCTAAACTCATCGTTTTTTTTTTTTTTTTTTTTTTTTGAATGTTTAATATCACATAATTCCATACGCGCATACATAAATGCAATAATATATATATAAATTTATATATATATATATATACATACACATACATATATACGTATATATATATATACGTATATATATATAATATTTTTCAATAGTCAGTCTCTTCTATTGAAATAAAAAAGAAATTTTCTTTAGTGTTGACTGATGGTCAGGTTAGAGGGCATTAATTTTCGCAGAGTAAAAGGAAAAACTTAATGGCATTTATTTTATATAAACATGACGGGTTTAGAATAGAACAGGAAACGGAAAATACGTAATAATGTGAACAAAATCAGCAAAAGCACATACGCACACGCCCAGATATTGACACATCCGCGTTCATATGCGTTTGGTTTATTCATTTTATAGAACGCGTGATAATAGCCGGACAAATACAACAACAAAACCCATTCACATATACAAATATATGTGTGCGCATATATGTAGATATCGGGCATTCCATTTTATAGTTGTATGGAAATTTGTGTGTTTTGTTTTGAAATTTTTAAATCAAAATATTGTACGACGCACTAAAAGTTTAAGCCGGGTAATGCTATAAAGCTAAACGCGTCAAAGGCAAACAACAGTCTCTTAAATTCAGAACGATTGAGAATAACATCGAAGGTCTTTACTTGCATTAGTCATAAGAGGCAAAATAAAGCTATTCAAAGAAGCCACGGGCTTGCAATGCATAAGATGCGGTCCATTGTGAAATCAGCAAGAGGAGGCATTCTTGATGAGTGCATGGTCTTATTAAGTCTTTATAGGATATAACCCTAAAGTTTTGACTGCAAACTGAAACTTGGTTTGTGCTCTAATAGAGAGGCCGAGACGACAATAACCATTACAACAATGTTCTCTGATAGCTGGGGACAAGAGGTCTTTAAATTCGTAACGTCATAATTATTATTTTTTTTTTTTTTTTTTGACATGACCAATCATTCAGGCTACGTCCCAAATTCGTGTAGCGCAGTGAGTATTTCATTCAGAAGCAAGTGCGGCAAGAGAGAGACGGAAGAAAATAGGGTGGCCGCAACCTAGTGTGCGTGTCTCCAATAGGCAAGTACTATGACTGAAGTAAACTTTATCGCACTGAGATTTGAATCCGCGAACACCCACTTGGTGGTCGCGATTCTTATCTACTTGGCCCGAAGGGATAACGTTGAGTTATAATCGCCGCGAGTGGCGTTAGCTCCGATCTAGAATGACAAAACTAGACTTGATTATCGTATGAGTTGAGAATACTTAACTTCTCCTTCTGTGCCGTTGTACGTACACTTGAACAATGGCTGTATTTGAAAGGCAACTATTAGATCGAATGTACCGAGTAGCCCATTGTAATGACGACGAAGAAGAATTAGATGAAGATGGCTGCTATATCTTATATGAAGACACATCATCATTAGCAGCATTGCAGAAGCTAAAAGTCTTGCTTTGGTGACCGATAATTTTTTCGCTGTGCATAAAATAACCTATTTCTGGGCACCTTAGAGAAAGCCAAGACGTTTATTAATAATCCATGACACTAATATATTTTCTTTTGCGTAAATTTTTGAAAAGATGTCATGATTTCAATTTAAGGCAAATTTCGTTCGTAGATGACTTGACTGGAAACTAATTGAAAAGAAAAGAGAAATTTCTCTCCCCATAATACATCTCTCTTTATCTCCTATTTAACATGTTGCACTGTTCAATAAACTTATTGATCACGTTATCAGCTTTAACGCAAGCAGCTCAGAGATTGGAACGGGGAAAGGAATTGGAGTCATTGTTGCTACTATCGTGTCCTCTTGCCTTTTCAGAAGAAGAAGGAAATATGCTCTGAACATATGAAAGACCTATTCGAAGTTTAAAAATGTGATCGTTGTTATTATGGTAGCTAGCTCTCGCAATCCGTTAAGTTTTCGATTCTGGAGTTAATTAATTTGTGTGAAAACATAAGCAACTTCAAGTATGTATGTATAACTTGTGTTCAAGTTGCTAGCACGAAATTCGCTTGTTTTGAAAATGAATTGGCGATACACTTACCAAGATTATGTATGTATATGCTAATGGAATATTTAGCAAAATGTCGATAATACGTCGTGGTATCTAGTGTTGAATGCGTACGTATATAAGCGTAAGCGTGTATATATGTAAGGGCGTGCGTACATTCAGTTGTTTTTATATTTACACATAAAATGCACGATGTTGCATCAGCATGTGTGTGTGTGTGTGCGTGTGCGTGTGTTTGTATGTGCATGAGCGTATGCGTATATGCTTAACCAAGTGTTAATATGTATAGCCTACATTAGAGAGGCAGTGTGAGGTTGATTTATGTTAAAGGCACATGCGAGACTAAAATAACGAACCGTAAACTGTACGCGCGTATGTATTGAACTGCATTTAAATGCGTATCAACACACATACCTGCGTGTTCGAATGCGATTGCAATAGCGAAATATGAATGTTTAATGCTATACTAACATCCATACAATACATATACATATTGCTGTGTGCATATTGAAATTTGCAACTCAATATCGCATTAGAATTTTAAAACATTTGTTGTTATTGCTTTTTCTACTTGACTGTTTTTCACTATTGTTCTTGTACTTGTTGTTGTTATTATTATTATTATACTACGCGGTATATATATATATATATATATAAATATATATATGGCAACATATAAATAAATGCATTTTGCACAAACACACACGTGCATACATATATATATGTATATATATATTTAACAGTTTTTAGTCAACACCATCACCACCATAGTCATCATCATCATTACCATCATTATCGTCATCATCATCATCATCATCACTACTAATGCTTTCATCATGAACGTCGACCGAACCCGGGCCGGCCAAACTCTGCCATTATCTAACCAAGCGTATGCGTTAGTGTATGGCGGTTTAGATAGCGGGTCTTGTTGTTTTTATTATTGCTATTCCTGGTTTTTGCCAAACAAATTCTTTTTTTTTTTTTTTGTATATTTTATATTCAAGCCTATATTGGCGGCCATGCCTAGGCATCCCAGTACTGCGTTGGGTGAGATATGTTGTGTTTGTTTTCGTACGCCGTGCATACACAATAAATGTGATAAAATATGCACTTAATTTAAAATGTATTTCAAATGCTAGACCACAGTTAAGAGGGACTCGATGTAAAACTCCTTTCGGCGTAATCTCTCCATAACAAACCTCTTTCCCTCTCAACCCATTATAATACCACAACTTTTCTTTATTTTCAATTCATTTTAAAATCCAATCGCTAATGTTTTGATTTTTCTATTGTATGCGATATTTTTTGTTCGTTATTTTTATTTTTATTTTTTTTTGTAAAGCAGCAGCAGCAGCAGCACCAGCAGCTTCAACATACCACCGCCCTTTTCCAATGCAGTTCAATATTATTTGCGGCTTGTTTTAATATTAGTGATTTTCTATAAAATCGTTGGTGCATGTGGCAATGTGGTGCCATATCCTACATAACACATTAGTCTTTTACATACTTATGCATGCATTTATACATATATAAATATATGTGTATATATACATAAATATATACAAATGTGTGTACACATACTTGCTGATGGTGGTAATTTTAATTATTAAATATTTAATTGGATTTTATATATATTTCCACACATATGCGCATATTTGTTGTGGTTTTTTTTTTGTTGCTATTGTTATCCTTTTTTTTTTTTTAATAAATAAAATAAATTACAAAATATAAAATCTGCATTATTGTCATATTTTACATATTTATTTATTCTTTCCATTTTTTCTACAGACGATATTTCATTTAGAATTTAATTTTTTTTTTTTTTGATTTCCTTTGTGAGACTTGAGATGGAACACAGTCGGAACAATTACTACCCCTTATGAGAGTCATCTTATACATCTATACATCTTTTGAGTCTGGAGAGTAGAGACACCTGAATTGGGGGACACGCTTATTATAAAACTAGTCGTTGATGAGTGGTATATAGTAACTGATAGTAGCTGATAGTAGCTTATTAGTGTAGCTG
>CCAG010003391.1:0-22384 GCA_001077435.1 Glossina morsitans morsitans
AAAAAAAAAAAAAAAAAAAAAAAAAAAAAAAAAAAAAAAAAAAAAAGCTATTCAAATGAAGTTAATGCTAAAAATATTATTATTATAATAATAACGAATGAAAATATTATATTTTCGTCCGGCAGGTTCGACGATTAAACACCCTGCACCACCTAATAAATATCATTTTTTAATTTTTGGGATGAAACATCAAAAAATATAATAATTCGTTCGTTCCCATGTAAAACCATATTTTTCACGGTAGCCTTTGTATAAAAAAAAGCGCAAAACGAGAACGATTTTAGCAAATTTCTCAATTTTTTAGTCAAAGATCTCCGCCGATTTTTAGAATGGAGTATTAAATGTTAGACAACCTTGTAAGGATAACCACATAAGGTCTTCCTTATATTGGATGGCCTCCGTGGTCCAAGTTCTAATGGATCAATTTTCAATATAAAGTATTCAAAATTAACTAATTTTGCGGTTTGTTTTTGTAGGAACGTTTAGTGAAAATGCCGAAACGCTATTAGTTACCGATTTGTTGAGGAATTTTGGAAACTACAGAAGTTTTGCAAGCAAGCTTTACATGGCAAGTGGTTATAGAATCCACATTCAATTTCAGGCAAGTCAAAATATTTCAAAACTAGCAACTCGGATCTTGAACACAAAATACATGGACGGACAGAAGAACAAATGTACAAACAGGCTTAAATCGACCCAAAAATTAATTCTGAATTGATCGGTTTACTAAACAGTGGGTCATTCTGAATATTACAAACTTACTTCTGTGTAGCGTATAACAACAATAAAAAATAAAAGTTAAAAAATTCTTGATCCATCCCGACAACATAGCGCTAACATTCAGTCATTCGAATATTTTCACAGTTGCACATGAAGAAAATGATATGCATTTCCGGGAATAGCTTCGAAGTACTTGCTGACGGTGGCATTACGCATAAATCTTCTGTAGATTGTGGCATTATTTCCTAATTTTTAAAGTTTTGTAATTTCTTCAACCATAGGGAACATGTCTGTCTCTAGAAAGTTCATTAATTTTTTTAGTTTTATTTCAAATTGAAACTCGGACGATTATGAAGAGGTTTTCTTTCTGTTGCGTTTTTCGGAACTTTGAGGAATTGAACAAGAAGAACACCGAAAGACGGACGGTCATTCAAGAAAAATGGTTGCAAATATTGGGCAGGAGGGATTTGATGCGATTTAGCTTAAAGAGGGATGGTTACATCTTTTTACTCCTTTTTTATCGTGATCGCCAACATTTTTGCAAAGGCTTGCTTTTTTGTGGACCATCTATAGCTCGTAGTTAACTGATTGTGAAAAAGGAAGGATTCAATTAAACAACGAACATTACTTGTGAACACACTATTTATAGTTGAATTAGGGTAAGTTCGAAGCGATATCTTCCATTGACGAAAAAACCAAGCCTGATTTACAGCCTGGCAGCTGTTGAAAACATACAGCAGCACTTGTCATTGCAGAGACCTAAGAAAACTTTGAAAATTCCATTCATATTCATTTGAAATCAATTGACACAGAATCTCTTAAAGAAAATCCATCAATGTCAAGTGCATTTGCTAAACGCATTTACAGAATATTTGCCATTGGCTGTCGCTCAGACGGCCTAAACTACATTGAACGGTACCGAGAATGTAAATTGTTACGAGCTTTCTACAGTGACGGCACAGCTGATAATTTGAATGGAGACATCAATACATTTCTCAAGTTTTAAACAAGAGCGTGTACATGTGTGTCTCTAGAATTATGAAAACATTAATTTTATTTTTATTGTCACACTTTCGATTCAAGAGTTCTTTGCTTGCATCGTCTAGACGGTAAAAACCTATTAATCATATGCACACATTTTAAATATGATGCTTAAACACAATACGACTCAGTTAAGATTCGAGTACACTAAAAGAAAAGCTGTCCGTTGTGGAACCAAATAAGAAGCTATTCTTTCTTCTTGAGAAATTATCCTCAATATTAAAATGAAGCACTTTCACGATATAGTCATAACTAAAAGAAATCCTCTCTTCAAAGTAATGTTAATGGATTTTTATTTCATTTCATTACTAAATAAAATTTGCAAGCAATATGGAAGCTTAATGTACTTCGTATATATGTACGCTTCCCTTGTACTTCGTATACATGTATTTTGAGAGAAGCTCACATCATTAAATTGACATTTTATTTTTTTCTCAAGGGAACGTATGTCTGGAAGGAAAATGGAGAGCTTTCGATAAGCCTACGCTTCAATATAAGCATTTCGAATACGCCCATGAACCTGCGCCCCGATTTAGATAATTTTCCAAATTGATTCTGGATATGTAGACAAAGAAAGAGTTTAACGCCAGCTTTGACTTTTTGAACAAAGGTCCAAGATAAACCGATCTATGTCTATGTAGTCTACGTGTTTGTATTCAAACCGCAAACGGTCACACCAGCGTTAACTAATCGAACCACTGAAAAGGGCTTTAATTGCGCATTTCATAAAATAATCAGGATAACTTTAAATTTTCCACAATTAAGCGTCTGATATATCTGACCTGCCTCTCCTTGACAAATTGTTATTTGCAAAAAAACTGAATGCAAAAACTTATATTTTCATAAATACATACATATATTCATTTATTCATGTCCGCATGCACACATTCTCACGTTCAGAAATTCAGGTTCTTTTTTTTTTGCGTTCGAATTTTTGTGTTTTTCTATATATATTTATATATATATATATATATATATATATGTGAATTCACAAAAACATGGGCAATAAAGACCTATTTATTTTGTTTATAATTTGTTTGCTTTCAGGTCAATATTTAATGAAACTATGAACTTTCAATTTTCTCTGTCTTAAAAAGAATAAATAAATAAATAAATAAAAGAAGAAAAGGACCGAAAAAATCAAATCGTCATATCGTTGGAGAGGCGTGGTCGATTTCTGTTGTTCCCGTAGAATCAACCTTAGCATATGCCTATAAATAACGTAATTTATGAAAAGAGAGGTATTATCAGTTTGCGTCAATCTTGTACCGCACACGTATTCTTTGATCGACAAGGCCATTTTTAACAACAGTCTGGGTGCAAGAGCTTTGAAGGTTTTTGTTGAATTTGCGAACAACATCTTCACTACAACATTTACACAGGTGGACAGCCGGACTCGGAATTTAATATTGATCGAAAGTGATATACACTATAAGGCTCTTTACAGCCTTGTTCTGGACAACAGGATAAAAAAATATTTTTTCACTGGAATTCAAAGGATGCAAACAAGCAAAGCTTAGATTACGCAGTAATTCACTATAGACAGGGTATTGTGCAGCAATTGCTATAACTGATCAGTAACGATCTAATTAAATTAATAGGACCGCCTTGATTGCTTACGATTCGAGCGGAGGAATTCGTATAAATCTTGAGCAATCAATTCTTTTTGGCAATTTATTTACAAATTCACACAACGCAATTAAAAGATGGTATGGGATTATAGCATGAACCTTATGCGGTTTAAGTTTATTAAAGTCCCTCTCTTTAGACCCCTACACACCGATTGATTTCTCATGATATTTCAATTAATTAAAGTATTCTGCAATACATAAGCAAATTACACCGATTATTACTAAAATGTCTCATATGATAGCACATTTGGTGACTAATATATAAGAAGAAACTTTTTAAGGAAAAGTCGAGGGGAAGACTTAATGTCACTTATAATATTAACGGCATATAATCAGTCATGAACATGGAAAGTGACACATAAAACATTATTTCCGCATATGTATCACGACCAAAACTAACGAAAACGCGGAGTCGGTGTTGACTTGTAGTATATAAATATGTAGGCGGATTAGGTGAAAAATATCGCTGTTAAAGAGCAAACGAAAACCAATGTGACATGTTCATCTTTCTCATATGGCGGATTCGTAATTCATGAAAAGTGTTTGTTCACCAACCAAAAAAGTTCGAGGGAATAAATTCAGATGATTGCGTTGAAATTTTGAAAAGAATCGAATGAAAAATTTGAAGAACATAAGCGGCTAACAAGCGACAAAAAATGCCAAACGAAGGATTTATTCCGATCAATGGCATCAGATATATAATAGAAAATGATCGCATATAATAAAAAGAGATGCAAACGTAAGCGGAAATGTACTGGAATTTAATGGAATGAAAACTGTACCGGAATGCCAGAGGAACATCGGCAAAAATTATCAATTTACGTAAATAAACATTAAATTATAATTAAGCGATGAGTTAGTTACTAGGCTGAGAAGAGAGAAAAAGGAAGGGCAGAAGTTCCGCCTCATGAATGGCAATATTATAATGCAGTTAACGAAAGCATACAAGCTCGGAGAGTTGCATCGAAGATGTTCCACAGAAAGGGTGTGTGCAGGCAGTAATTTACCGTATTTTCATGATAAAGACGTGCGCGAAGGCACGAGTGTATTTAAGTAAAAATTTGATAAAAGCAAAAGTGTTTAGAGAACAGATTCTTACAAAAACTCGGCAATTAACCAAAGTCTACTTTCAAAAGCGATCGGAGATAGCATTTAGACCAATATACCTTAGCCGATTTAAACTATTTTGTTGAACAGAAAATAGTTAGTCTTTTATATAACATAATATTGTGTATATCTCTGATGCGATTATGAAATTTATTGTTAATCAAAATATTTTCTCTATGTATCATCTATAAGTTCATTCATTTTGTACTTACCAGTAGTGCAATAATGTTTATGCTTTAACACTTTTTTTATTGTTTTACATCATTAATATTGTAACGTTTTCTCTACTGCTTGCTTCACTGCTCTATACGCGATAGTGTAAATGTGTCTTCTTTATATAATCATCTAAAACAAAAATCATCTGAAAGAAAAAAAAAAAAAATACTGTCAGTTAAACAATGTCTACCATAAACCTAACTGCCAAGTGTCTACAGTCATACGTACATACGTTGCACAAATAACACTAACTGAGGTAAACATATAGAGACAGATAGATACGCCGGCAAGTAGACATTTCATATGGTAGTAAAAGTTTTTTTTTTCTTTTCAGTAGAAAAATTTATACAAGTTATTGCATGATTTGCACCCATATGAAAATGTCAAAGAGGCGCGTATTTGCTTTACGATTATATATATATATATATATATATATATATATATATACATGTGGATTTGTATACGTACATACGTGCATAAGCGTCTATTATAAAATATCATACATGAATAAAAAAATAACTATTTTATATGTATGCATGCATACATATGTGGATTCAATATTGCAGGAAAGCAGTGCAGATTTAAATGAAATTTAAAGCAAATGCAACAAAAACTTGATTTTTTCTCCATTTTTCAATAATAATATTTTTTTTTTTCTTTGATTTATCATTTATTCAGGCTAGTCAATATGCTTGTACTTTTATATCGATAGTTAAGAGTATACTACTACTGCTAAGTTTATTGTTCCCTCTGTATCGAAAATATACTTGAGGTTTTCTGCAAAGTGGACAGGTACTAACGTGACATAAGATCGCAAATTGCAGTAATGAAAAGCCGGAAGCATAGTACAGCTCATCCTCTTCCTCGGTCATCTATGTAAACAGTGCTTAAGGCAACTGCTTAAAGTTCACGGTAAATATGACGATTTCACTCGGCCTCTTAGAACTTTACAAATTTTTAATAAGAAATCTGTCTAAAATTATGAGTATCTCTATGCTTTGCTCAAAATCCTTTTGGCCATTTAATAACATTTTCTTTTTTTGCTGTAATCTTTAATATAATCCGATCATATATGTTTTTATTAAAAATATATAACAAAAAAAAAAAATTCTTTTTTGTAAAAAACTCTCCTGTCGTTATTAATCATCCTCTTAAAAAGCGATAATTGAAAAATTCATATTATATATGTCTTGTTATATACCGTAGTATACTTCTCATCTACAGCAAGTGACTGAACTGCATTATTTAACATAAATCAGCACCGTTGACAATGTCAAGTGTTATTTTTACTGTGCACGCCATTGATGGCTTCACCGATACTTAAAAGCCCCACAACATTCACAACACTCCGCAAAAAAAAAAAAAAAAGACTCCTTAAGTAGAACTTTTGAAAGAAGATAAACAAGTGAAACAAAGGCACTCCAGACACAAACAAAACAAAACTGGAAGAAAGAGAAAAACGAAAAAGAAAAAAAAACAAACGTAAAAAGACAAGACTAGCAAACAGACAAACATGCACATATATATAGCTACGTATATACAGATAGATTTAGTCAGTTTGTCAGTCGACAAGTAGAACTTCTTCTTCCTTCAGTGTTGAAAAGAATTAAACAACATTTTTAGCATACTTGCAAATGTAAAAATAGCAATAGACACCTTTATAAATCTTTAGATAAGATTTACACAAGCAAAGGAAATCAAATAAACAGAAAGCAAAAAGAAAAGAAAGAAGAAAAATAGGAAAAATTAGTAGGAAATATTTCTACCAAAACTCACATTCTCTTACTATTAAGCCCCCTTCCCGCACGTGTTCCCCCCACTACGATGTCCAAATGCTTTAGGCTTTCGCAAAACGACAGTAAAAAGGAAAAAGTTTGAAAAATTATATTCTACAGGAAGCTTAAATGCATGAAGAATGCAAACGAGGCAGGGAAAGAAGTAAAGATCTAATATTTACAGACAGGAAGACATACATATATATAAATGTGTGCATACAAAATGCAATGCATACCTATAACGCATATCTCCGTTTGCCTTAGCGATAGTGTATCCCATAATCACGAAATTAATCCATCACACGCAAATCATTTTCTTATACGCAAGCCGGGAACTCCTTTTTCACTTCATTTTAAAGACTTTACAAAAAACATTATAACAATTTTTGGAAAGCATGTCGTCAATGAAATAAAAATTTATTTATTTATCACTATGGATACACACCGCAGAATAAAAGGTTTATTTCAACTCCACTATTTCTTAATCGTAGCTATAGGAGGAAAAGCCTCAAAACTAGGCTGAATAATCGAAACCTGTGAGCTTATAGAGGTAGCTGACATCGCAAAAGGGCCATGTATTCACTATCTTGTGCGATAGTTCGGGTATGCACACGCTATTTTCGAAATGCCTATTGTCTGTTCGAACAACGCAGCAAACGTATTGTGCCGCAACTTGACGGCTGCAACCACAAAACTATCTAAATTCAAGTACGAACTACTTACTGCCTTACCTAGCTTACCCATAGTAACCTATTCGTTGGCGTTGATGACTACGTATAATGGTTACAAACGAACGAACGTATGCAGAATTTTTCAAAGTATTTTCTTTCTCTTCGCACACCTATGCGAACGATGAATGTTGCTATTCTGGCCGATAAACATCTGTCTTAACGTATTTTCCGCACACAGAAAGTGAAAAGTCTTAGCTATGCATATATATATATGTGTCACTGTTCTTCTGTTTACAAATTTGCGGTGACTGTTTAAGGATTCCTCTCATGATTAAACAAATTTCTTTAAATGCCTTAATCGGGACAAAAGAATCGAATTCTTTTATTTTTATGTCCTATTTTTCTCTTTCTTGTCAGTCTTTCGGCTTATTAACCGATTTCCAATGTTTCGTGAGCCCAATGCATTATTTTCAATTTAATTAATGTTTTTTTATCTATCGCCTGACAAAAGGGTTACATTTTTCTATCGTTCTCTTTGTAACATTTGGTAAAATGCTTTAAGAATTCAAAAATGTGCTCAATCCACTTGAGACTCCGTTCGAATGGATTTGGCTGTAAAAAATTTCTCCCTTACTCGTCTTTCACTGGAATTCCTGATGTTGCAAGAGTTGAGATTGACCGCTCAAGTTGCCTCGAATCCCATACAACAAATTTCAAAATCATGTACTTGGAAGATGACCGAGCATGGGTTCGAAATAATATTAACAAAAACATAATAAAAAAAATTTTTCTATATTCAGAAAATAGTTCCACTACGCTAGACACAATTACTTACGTTTTTTCATATTTCCTTAGGGTGTGAAGAGTATTCAAAATTCGCTCTAAAGGGCGTGTATGACTTTATTGTTTGTTTTCTTCGCCTTTAGTGCTTTATAACGGAAACAACACCCACCTGACTATTCGTTCATTCTTAAAGTCAACTTTCACTTCCTAAGTTAAAGGTTCTTAGAATTATAATTTTTAATATCATTACTCATACCAATCATACTCGTCATCCATTGCTTTACTCAACTATGTTAAAGTGGCTTTATAAGGCTTTTGTTAAAAGTTTTTGAAGAATATTAATAAATAATTTGGAATTATTGGTTCACACATATACATATCTTTATATATATAACAAACGGATTATTAGGTTTCATTTCTTTTTCAATTCAATTCATTTCCGTAATATTTCAATAATAAGCTTTTCCAATAAAGTACATAAGCAGTTAGTTATATTAACAATAATACCTTGTAATTACTTAACTCGATAGGAAAAAAAGAAATGGAAAAAAAAAAAAATGAAATTCTCATTAATGGTCGGTCTTACTATTAAAATCAATAAAATATAACACAAAGACACAAAATCGCAAATGAATGAATAAAAACTCTATGGTCTAAACTACATTTTAACCTTTGCATTGATACAACTGGGCCATGGTAAACTGCATGACACTGAAATGGTTGCGGTGCAGCATTTGATGCAGAATACTAGCATTTAAGTAGCAATTGAGTGGAAACGGAATCTATAATAACAACAACAGTTTTAAAAATAGTAATAACAAGTTGAAATGTTGTAATCGCTTAGGTTAAGATTCTTCGTTAGTTCATAGTATCGAAGGTCGATCGTAACATTTATTTAAACTAACGAACATTGCATTGCATTGCACTTTGTCTTGAAACTATATTAGATTTGACAAATGTTTGAGAATACGAAAACTGTCGATTCTTGTTTATGTTTTCGAACCGATATATTCCACATATACGTTCGTTACTATACTTTGCCATCAAAATCTTTCGTAACGAATTACGTTAAATACATTAATTAGTAAACTCGCAATGCGTCAGAACAATGTTGCTGTAGCCTTCGAATTGAGATCTTGGCAACGAAAAGTTTATGATAGCTTTGATTTTAAGCAAATTTGTTCGCACGACATGTGCTTGCATTCTAGCTAGAAATGCCACGTCGAAATGGCTTATGAAGCCTCTTTTATTTGGAAACCAAACGGCCAACTCTTTCTCTGTAAGTCTGACGATTATATTCTTAATAAAGGTGAGTAACGCATCACTGACTTGCAGTTGATGCATGTTGGAAGAGGTTGCAATTCCACGTCCACGTGGTCCTTGTTAAAGCCACAATTACGACTTAGGAATTTTGCCTACAATATTGACGTTACCTTATCCCCTCCTTTAAACTTTACAGCACAACATTCATCTAATAATATGCGACATTATTTTGTAAGCTGTTCGGCAACTCTACACGAACTCTTGGCCCTTGCTGGTTCAAATTTTGCAATCAACTATATTATCTTGAAAATCCTACTATTCGGATATGCTACATTAATATATAATATATTGCTTTGTGTGACGTTGTAGCCAAACATTAAACCAACGTTTGCAAGTGGTGTTGTCATGTATATCTGTATTACAGTAATTAAATAAACTGCTTTAACTTCGGAAGGACTAATTTTAACATTTTAAGAAACAATACAGAAAAGCTAATGGTGATCAAATGATTCGGTTCAAGGCGTAAATAACTTCCGATGCAGTTACGTAGAATCTATTGTTTATATTTACCCACTATGCTTCACCGAAACAAATGAGTTTTTGTTTCCACTACATAGGTGAGGATTCAGTTAGTCTTCTGTCACCTGTTTTATGTTACATTCAACTGTTTTTCTTAAGCTCTGAAAGGGAAAGTCAAAAATTACCTATTCGACTATGATGCTTTGAGGGTTTGAACAAGGGAATAGCGCTAAGGGTGGCAACTACCAAAAGTGTGCAGCATATACGGTGAAGGACTGATAACTGATGGCACAGCTAGAAATTAGTCTGGTTCCGTTCTGGAGATACGACCTTAAAAGACGGGTCGTCCTCCCGAATTTGACGACAACCTTTTAAAGGCAATATTGGAGCAAAATTCAGGCCAATCAACACGGAGTATAACAAAAGGGGTGAATAACTCACAATCAACTGTTAAATTATTACTATATTGTTATTCAATGAACACAAAATAAATGTCGGATAAAAAAAAACGGAAGATACTTATGATTCGACCTAATAGTTACGACTAAAGTAGACACTTTACTGCATTGAAACTTGACTTGAGTTGGCAATTCTTATCTAGTTGGCCATTCGTGGAATCCGAATCTTTGCAAATATGATTGAAATATGATTGGATGTCCGATAATGCTTGAACACGATAATGTTTCAGTCTTACTCTTTGCTAATATAACTAATAGGTAATGCAGTATTTTCGAAGCATTTTCCTAAAAATTATTTGACGCACAAAGACCTCGAGTTCGCATACCTGTGAACATGAAAGTAACGTAACGTACGGATCAGGAAATGTTTGCCATACACTGCCGTGTGCGTAATGTAGTTGTGCGACAAACGCTATTATTATAGAAAAATTAATGTGATACCAACTGTTTTTAACAAATTTTATAAAGTTTATCTTAGTTTGTGCGGAATCAAAACACCGTAACTAACACTTCGCGCTTCGTGTAATGATATATCCGTGAACTGTGTGAAAGTCAATTCAAAAGTTCTATGGCCATTAATATCGTTAATATCGTTACTGTTAATTTCGAAGTTAGCGGGGGGAACATTATTACTTTTGAAATTAAAAATGTGTTGAATGAAAATGAAAACCAAAAGAAAAAAAAACTGACACTTTACTTAGCTTTTAGAAAGCTTTAATATACGTTTCATAGCATACCTTACGCCATAAAATTAAAATTCAGGTTTCGCTTTTAAAAAAGATGAAAATGTAGGTTTTGCTTTTACAATCCTTTTTTTATACTCTGCTCAGAGGTGAGAAAATTACTTATAAAGCATAGTCCATCAAATTCCCACTTACTAGTAAAAAAATTGTAGAAATGATTTCACGCCTATTAAGAGAGTAATAACTGTGAGAACCTGCAATAAAAATCTATAATACATCACTCAGATGTCGCCATTATTGACGATTCCATATGCTTTTTATCTAGTACCAATCATAGGGTACGATCATTAGCCCGCACGTTTTAGTTGCTTAGCATAGTAAATGGATTAGATTCTGTTTGAAAACCATCGTTAATTCGAATTTTGCATATCATCGCACACAGAGAACAAGTTCACAATATTTGTGCATGATCTTGAGAAGCAGTCAAGTATTTTGCGTACTTTACATACATACATACATACATACATACATACAAACAACCAACTTAACTTCATGCCATCATGGTTCATATAGTTTTCGTTAGTATTAAGTTATTAAAGTTCATTCGCGTTAAGAAATTTCGCAAATTACTCATTAATTCGAATGTGTTTACAGAACACGATTAAAATTAAGTGTCAAATTAAATATCATTGCATGTATTCAACTTTTGGACGGGTAAAGATATAAAGCGACAAGACCAACATTTAATATTCATCCACGATGTGGTGGATATCGAATGCATCATTTTCCGATGTTTTTCTTAAAAACTAATTGAAAGGGAAGAAAAAAGACTTTATCAAAAATATATGTGCACCAAATGAAACAAGTTGAGTAAATGGTATTGGCTTATATTAACATACCATAGGAAGACTTTTAAGATATTATGACAAACCCAAAATAAACAACTTCCTCCAATGTACTTAAGGAGAAAGCCAGCCTATTATCATAGCAGATGGCATACACGAGCAGCTTTTGTAAATAAGATTTGACAACGAAAACGAAATTTCAAGATTGTGAACAGATCAAACCAAACTTAATCAAAGCGGTGGAGAATTTAGTGCGGACTGACCGGAATACGCCTGCATATCCATGAGATCTCCTGCACAAAATAAAATTCTTTATTTGGCCCGCTTCTCTGTGGTTATTCGTTTTGATTAAAACACACGATTTCCATCGCTGCTTAGACAATGCTTGATATAGACAGTAACCTTGATTTATAGGTATCGTCGTCGCTTGACTCAACATAGCACCCTCCACTCAAAACTGAAGATTTGCGAAGTCAAAAGTCAAAAAGAAAGACAATTTTCAGTCCTCACAAAGCATATAGGGTTTTTTTATTTCCTATAAAAAAATTTTTAATTAAAAATTTTAAGAAAACACTTTTCGACCGCTAAAAATAGAATTTATTTGAAAATATTTTTCTCAACTAAATTTACAATCAAAGTTAATTGTCGCCAAAATAGGGCTTGATTAATTAATACGACATTATATGAGAAGCTATTCGACATTTTTGATTCAATTTCAATCAATTAAGAGCAACACAATGCCTACGAAGTTGAAAGATACTTTTACTTGACTGCTGCATAAGAGGTTTTGAGAACAATCGCGATCGGTCGTTTTCAACCACTTCTACGATGTACGTGTACACATATATTTATAAATTTCATTCAAAATAATCTAGAGATTATTCTGTTTACTAAACAAACCTAAGGTAAAAAAAGTATTCAACTGAATAATGAATTTTTTTAAAAGCTGAACAATCTTTTTACTCTTCGAGTGCTAGTTAAGAAACACTGGTCTAGATCATTTCAACCAAAAAAAATACGACTGAAATTATACAATATTTTTATTAAAATCATCGTATCATTTTTGAAAACGCCTTAAGCTATGCATTTTCACACGTTTTAAGTGAAGTAAATGAATTGAAAAAGAAATAAAGCGGGAAACATTAACTATTTTTTGAGGGCATAAATTTTTATGTTTCATATTTGCGAACATCGAATATATCCGTTAGTGTAGATAAAACACACTTTATCGAAATGTTGAAAAACAAAAAAAGTTCCTATTTATGCATTTTCATCTTTTTACGATAGCTCTGTGCTGGCTCTCTTCTTGGCAATCGTCACCACATCAACTCATTGTTATATTGCCAAAGATATGTTCTCGCCAAAAAAAAGTTACACTCACCTGATAACAAGCGAAACTTTTTGCTGCATTGTGATGATGACATATCATTCATTCATTCATTCATTCATTCATTCATTCATTGTGCATGTAGTAGTCATATAGTAATTAGTTAGAACATTTATCTCCCTTAATACTTATTGTAATGTAATGCTCCGTTCCAAGGTGTACTGCACACATTTTCCATTCTTTTCAGTTAAACATTCGAGTATTTTCGGAAACTCCAAAAACAACATCTATTGTTATTTGCATTCATGAATTTAGAGTTAGTTTTTTTTTTTTAATTCTTCGTAACAGTCAATATTCTCATATACTTTTTACATTCTGTGTTCATAATAGTAATTATTTGGCAGTGATGCCAACAAATAGTACTCTAACTAATTAGTTTACCATTGGCAAGGTTTATCATTACAATGCAGTTGAAAATAATAGGCGTATGCAACGAATGCGTTCGTAAAGAGAGAGGGGTTTAGTATTCGTATTGCGTAAGCAATGGTGTGGAAATCCGATTTCAAAAATGTTTTCGTATGATTTTCATGTTTATTAATAAAACATTTCGCGAAACCTTTCTATCCTGCGTTTAACACGTAGTTAAACGTGAACACATATGCGCATCCGTTTGCTTTTAAATTTATAGCGTGTTTACCAATTCCTAACATTACGGCATTCATAGGTCATTACAGGTGCAATAATTACAGCAAATACCCGAAAATATAAACATATGCAAATGCCAAAGGCAAACGGAAATCAATTTTGTGATGAAATTTTAATATACATCATAATGTTAATATTTTCATATTGCGAATTGTAAGCCATTTTGTAATTTTTTGTAAATGTTACGCAATTCAAATGAAACTTGAAATTAAATTATAAAGAAAATATTCGATAGGGCCTCTCTTCTGTCTTATTATTATGTAATTTCATTTACTTTCCGTGGTGAACACTTCCGACTAAAATGTTTCCCAACATATGCGACATTATCAAAGTTGTATTGTATTTTAAACGCCCATTTTCCAAGCGTTTTTGTTTCTGTTTTCTTCAAATATCTCAAAAGATTGGGGTGTGAATGCTGTAAATTGCCGTAAGAGAAATTTGAAGTCAATAGCAGTTTCGAAAAATTCGTTATTGGCACTTTAATCGCTTTGCTTTGGTTGTCTGGATTTATGCTTAGGCGCAGTCAAAGAATCATCCTCGTTTATTTTTTATTAGTGAAATGAAAATTATTAGGTATCTGCCTTGTACTAATAAAGGAACTGCATTTTGAAATGATTTCGACTACAGAGGCACAATTCAATTCTTAACAAGCTTGGACGTACATATAAACTAAAAAAAAAAGGCAAATTAAAATAAAAATAAACAAAGAATACAAAATAGAACGAAGAACACAACCGGCTAGTACATGCTGCTAGCCTATGCGTTTAAAATAACGAGCTTCTCGACAAAGGGCGCGAAAGCTTACCAATATCCTCTCGCTTCAAGTTGAAGGCAAGAATTGCTTGCGTGGGAACGATTTACCGCTGATATGAAAGTCTTCAGATTATTTGTACACACACGAGGGCGTATTTAATCAAATCTATAAGCAAATTTTTAGTAACATCAGCGTCTCCAAATTTTCGTAGTGAAGCAAAATACACTTTGATTTTATGACTATACGGCCTATAAATTGGTTAAAATAGCCAGATTAGAAAGCGAACGACCTTCACATAATAAACTGTTAAAAGAGGAATTGCTGTAAGTCGATCAATTTTCAAAATGCGTATTAACTTTACCAATAACCTGATATCAAGCATCTCTATATTAACTATTTACTCTATCAGTTTTAAAAAATGAACACCTAAAGATATGTTATGTATTAAGGTGTATTTAACCTCAGCACTTGGTAAGAGGGGAAACCGTTGCAAGTTTATCAGAAAATCTCTTTGCTGTTATTGATTTAAATTACTTTTTAAACATTCAAGAGTCTTATGAAAAGACGACTGTGGCCGTGGTCAAATTTTAAGTGGCTCAAGTATTTGCTTTTCTGATGACACTTAGCATTTTTGTCGGAGGACGATTTTTCAAAGTTGCATGCATCTTAACTCCAACAATTGTTGTGCTTTCGCCATTCGAATTTGTTACAATATCTTTAACCGCTTCAAGTGCTTGGTCATAAATTGTGGACGTTTAATTTTTAATATTTATAATTACTGTGAATAATAAAAAAAGAACAAAAATCAGACAATAACTGTGAAAATTCAAGGCCGTCCCTAATTTTGACCTCACATGCTCTCCGTCTCGATTGGGGGAGTGTGCTAGTGAAATATATACTTGAAGTCACGTTATATTTGTGAAAAATGTGAGAAACCATACCGGTCGGAATGTATGCAAGCATTTCATTCATTAATTTACCATAAACACTCACCGGCCACAAATGTGGACGTTTTTCTTTTTTTTCTGGAAAATTTGTTTTCTTTCTGAATTCCTTTTAATACAGAATCGTATGGAAAAGTAAAAAGTTAATTTTTTTTTTGTCATAAAAAAATCCTCCCTGAAGAGGTTAAGATAATCTTTTTGTAGGAAATTTCTTCTTAATCGAAGATTGACTTTTATCATTGAAAACCTGTTAAGTACTTCTCTAGTTAAAGGCATAAGGATTAAGCATTTTTTTTATTGTTAGATCACATTGTGTGCCGCAAGTTTAATAACTTTTACAAATATTATTATTCTATTACATTTTCGTCCAACCCAAAAAAAAAAGAATTGCCAAAGAAATGCTTCCTTCAGGCTGCTACAATGATTTTCGCCCTTAACTAAAACATGGCGGCAAAAAGCAAGTGGTATATAGTTTTTATTAGACTTTTTCGCTCTTTAATTTTTGTTAAAAGGTGTTATGAAAAATTTATAATTATTCATCAATAATCGTCAGTGATGTATATGTCATCCTACGAACTTATTAAGTGATGCGCTATGCACGTTAGAGAAACTAGAAAATGATACTTAAACTCACTGCACGGAGTGCACATCATTTTACGGATCCTACAAGAATATCATTACGAACTTCTTCCTGCATATACATATATATATATATATATATATATAAGGAATACCCAAAAGGATAGAATATAAGCGATGTTGTGAAACGCTTAAATATGTTCACAGATTGCGAGGATCAATTACTTCGCCTTTTGAGGCAAGAAGAGTATTCTTCGTGTTGTATGCATCTTTCCTTTCTACTTTGCTTTTCAAATTTTTCAAATTTTTTTTATAAAGATCTTCTGCAGATAACATCTTCAATTATTGCGATGCGAAACACTAACTTGCGAACAAACCATAACTTTCTTTTTACGTTTATTAATATTTGTGAATAATAGTGACATAAACTATTAAAAGTTTCTCTTTCATCACAAATAAATTTAATTTTATTCAAAAGTTTATGATTGTTTTGTTTTGTTATGTCGCGTATTTATACTATTGTCTTCGATCGCGTTGCGTTGCGTTGCGTTGCGTTGCATCGCATTGTTGTCATGTTGTTGTTGTACTTTCATAGATAGATATGGTGTGCTTACGGAAAGCAAGGATTTACTTTAAGCACAAGCCATTGTTTTATACCTAAACAGCTCGCAACAAGAACACAGCAACGCACAGTATAATAACAACAAAAATAACAACAGCTACATGAAGAAAGTAAAGTGTTAAACTACATTGTTTACTTGCTGTCATAAAATATCCAAAGTTTTTAAAAGTACAAAAAAGAAAAAGAGAAGAGAACGACGAGTTTATAACAAAAAGAAAATTTCATAAAACCTCTGACTAAACGTAACAATGGAAACTTTGTATTTCTATTAAATTATTTTACCGTAAATAAAAACCAAAGAAATAACAAAAAAATTAAAATCAAAAATGGAAAACAAAAAATAAAAAACATGCTTAAATAATGATATAAATGAATGCTTTTCAGTTTTGTAAATCATTATTAAAAAAGGGAACGAAAAACGTTTACCACACTTTTTTTTTGGTTAAAATTTGTCCTTTTGGCTACCGCTACAATGCTTACTAAGGGAAATCTTCATGAAATTTATGTTTACGTTTATGACCAATTCATCCAAAAGATTTCCCCCATACGTGCGACACGACGATGATCAGGTCAAAGGAAAGAGAAATAGAAATAGGGAGTGGCTTGCCTTTACCGACTGATCACTCACTACAGCGTCGACCAAGCATATGCTACCGCATCGAACCTGAATTATTAAGTTAAAAAATAAATGAAGCATTATTGCAAGCGGAACCCGATGATATAGATTGAAGTGAAGACCAAATCAGCCGACAGCTTTGCGAAAGCAAAAAAAAAACCCTAGTTAACCTATGGCAAATAACAAAAGAAGAAAGGTAGACAGGCAGACCGATAGACGGGCGGACAAGCAGAAATTTATTCCGATAACGAACATATATACTTTATGAGGACTCCAAAGCTTCCTTCTGGGTGTTGCGGATGTTTTGATCACAATATTATTACCAATATCGCACATTTGTTTTACCCTGCACAACTTGGCATATGCATGCAATCACGTAGAAGGACTTGAAATAGATCCGCTACTTGTTCTACTTGCTTTTTATTTATGTTTAAAATTTCTGTTTTTGTTCAATTTTTATGTTTGTTTTGATTATTTATTTCTCCAGCACTGTTGCTGTTGTATGTAGTTGTCCATTTGTTAACAAAGGAAAGACGATCGACTCTGCGCGGTATTCGAACTTCACGCAAATAAGTCTAATCATGTAGACCCCTTGAAATGAATCTTTCATCAGCATGAGGTCGGTGAGTGGGATAAAACGGTCGTGTCTACCACTGCACCACCATATTTATACTCTATATTTTGAGCGCCACAGATAGGTAAGATTCGACTTAACAAAATCATCACAATTTGTTGCATTTTATTTACTTTCTTTAAATTAATAAAGAAAGATTTCCCCCTCCGAGTAAGACATGGGCTCAGCCTTACGGTTTTAAAATTTTAGATTTAACCGATCTTGCTCATCGCATTAGTATTAGTGTGTATTTTAGAGCCTTTAAACAAGAAGTGTCATCTTAAATTTCGCAGCTTTTTCAAAACTGTCAAGATAGAATTGTCGTTGTCATCGACTTTAACAAGTCAAAACTAGGAGGAAATGGATCGACATATACTCTCTTACTCAAGCTGTAAATGTACGAAGCAAATCATCAATGGATCGGTTTGGTGCGATAAGTTTGGACAAAGTCTATCCTCAACAGAATGGTGCCATGGAGTCACGGGTTTATTCCGTACGAAATTGAAAATGATATCCTTTTTTGAAATCCCATATCGACTACAAGTTCTTAGTCAAAATATGTCGAAATTTTTCGGCGATTTTTAGTGAATAAAAGGTTCCTTTGTCCATCTAATAGTGGGTTCTTACGGGGAATTTCGCTCTAATAAATTCAATAGACTTAATATATAATGGCTGCAAGGGTTTCGAAGAATTTAATCGAAAGAAGTAATGTTTTCTTCTTCGTTTTGTGTTTTCCTTATATACCAAAGAAGTTAAAAGTCCTTGCATAACTTCAAAGTCACATTTATTCAAAGATTGGCGGAGCTTGTGTTAATCAACATAAGAATAACATCTGCTAACCGTTCGCCGCCAAATGCCATTACTATCGTTTCACGCATAAAACGCAGTAGAGATTGTATATCTGCTCTTATAGCTTTTTAAAACTCTTCAAATGTTGTTGTTGTCGTGTCTTTACCAAGTTTTTAGTGCGAACATCTAGCAACTTTTCTTCTTCTTTTGCTTGGTCATTACGCTGCTCTCATGCTATCTATCTATCTATCTATGGCTCGTTGTCTCTTTACATATTCTTATGTATTGCATTTACTATTGTTATTGTTATTGTTATTATTGTTGTTGTTATTGTCAATGATTTTGTTGTGGCAGTTTTCACTGTGCAAATGACATTTATGCTCTGCTTTGAAGTTTCACTTAAGTGGATTTATGAAGATTGCACTTTTATAATTGAATTCACTAAACATGAATAGCTTTGGGCAAAGGGACGAACGGGGCAGACGAAAGAGAAGAGAATTGAGAGAGAGAAGATTGTAGGGCGTTTGTAATATCTCTAAGCAACTTCTTACAGTTAAAGTAGTTTCTCGTGTCACCAACTTTGCTATAATGATATTTTCATTACATTTTAAATTATTATTGAATTTAGGTATGTCGTGTAAAGTTATATGCAAGTTATGCTAAAGAAAAACTTCTAACATTATTTTCTTTTCATTCTATTCTTTCATGTCTCTCTTACATTCTTCCCCCATATACGTACATTTTGAACATATTATGTATACACACACAGCGAATGAAGTCACTTAAAATCTCTTACACACTTGACTTCCCTGAGAATAATATTTGCGGGATTTTATTAATTTATAGAAAGTATAGCAAAGTCTTTCAGTTGATAAAAATTTGCCGAAAGTCAATAGAGATAACTAACTAAGCTTTCCTTTCGATTTTTCAAGCCTTTTCAACTTTCCTTGGTTTTAATCTAAATGCCTACGAATTTCAAATCAATTCATTTATCCTACAGTCAAACGCAAATAAATAAACTTTAGGAAGCGCAAGGTAAAGAAATAATTACAGAAGCGGTGTTCGCCATCGCGAACATCTTCTGGCAAATATTGTTTTAAAATTTCACGCTTTAAAATTTCTTTCAGAAAAATATACAATAATTTTCAATGTTTCTCTGAATTCGCGTCATGTCCTCAACTATCCTTATCGTGGATGGGATTCGCATTCATTCGCTCTTTCAAATTTAATTGAACTTAAATAAGTAGGCGAAAGCGACCCAGAATGTAGAGGCTGCTATCGTAGACAAATCATTTTAAGTGAACTAAACAGTCCTGCTAAAGAAAGCCTTGTGAATGTTATTCTGAAAGATTGAAAGTCTCTTTTTAATGAACGTTTTACAGTCACTATATGGTATCTTGTCGTTCAATTTAACAAACAAACTCTAGGAAGTAGTTGCCATACTTTCGTACTGTCAAGAGTTAACCAGGAAAGTATTTAGAATTGTTCCTCATCTCCAGAATAGCTTACAATAGCCTCTTAAGTCTTATAGCAGATTTAAGGCGTACTATAATAAGACATTCTCCTTACAACATTTACCTTACTTTAGTATTTTTTGAAAAAAAAGTGATAGTACTTCGCACATATAGATATGGCCCGGATAATATCGGCATATGTTATTATTCGGTAGTCGTGGTAAGAATATGGAAAAGCGTGTTACTCGATACCATGTGCGTGTGCTAAGAGGTTAGAAGGAAAAGGTGTTGATAATGTTGCGCAAACAAAAGGCACAGATGTTATTGGAATTGCCTATAGAGGGTATATTTGAGGTGAGAATGTGGATTGGAGACCACGTGTGCACAGCTTGCCATAGTGCTAGTATTTGAATCGGACACTTTTTCCTTCCATTTCATATCTTTTAAATATGTGTGTGCGTGTGCGTTAAATAGTAAGTCACATTTATCATTATTTGTATTACAATTTTTTTGAGGTCAGAAGGATTTGTTTGCTTGAAAAAATTACACACATGTACTATGTAGACAGCACATATCAGTTATGCATAATATAAACTTAAAGCGATTACTTACTTACTTACGCCACCGCCTGCGTACACCAAAAAGAAAATAATAATAAGAAAGGAAATTTAAGAAGAAAATATGTGGGTCGAATTTTGCTTAATCATCAGCAGCATCTTTTGTAATTCTCGAAAGTTAATTAAATGATCTGATCTCTTTATTATCCCCAAAAAGCTAATCTCAATTACAAAATTGAAATGAGCAGCAGCAACATTTCAAGAAGCCAACTACTACTATTCGTAGAACAATGCTCTACAAATATACTACACAAAAGCACGAATACTGTAGTAACTCTGTGTGTGCGGTGATTTTGGTTCGGTTCTGGTTAAAGCTGGCTGGTCAACCAGCCAGGGTGTTAATGGTTGCCGGTTGCGGAGATGAATAGTTTGAGGCTTGGATGGATAGATACATGTTTCCCACCAACAAAACTGAATTGAATCGAAATGAACAGAATACGAAAACGAGAAAACGAAGAATTTTCGATAAAAAATATAAAACTAAAAGACAACAAATGATGATTTTGAAAATTCCCTTAGCGTGTAGCTCAAAATGTCAAATGAGAAATGTTGTACATAGAAAATGAGAAAGCGGGGGAGAAAGGGCGTACGATGTAAAAGAAGATTTCACCATAGACGAAATGATGGCTTTTCACTCACTTACTGCACGCATGTAAAAATGAATTGAATGAGTGACACATTCAGTGTCACTCAGTGTGGCACAGAGATACACTCACAAAAAATGAAAGGAGAAAAAGAAACAGGAAGAACTCATAGTAGTTCGAAACGCATTAAAGTACGAAACTGTATTGTGCGAGATACACAACGAGAGAAACGTGTCATTAACTGTGGCAAATTGGTCCAATTCATGGAAGACATTTAAGTTCTTTAATAAAAGTAACAGCAACTAAAGTGTAATCACACCGAAGAACAACTTATGACCATTTGGGATATGTTGTAAATGTGCGATAGAGTATATCTATCTATCTATCTATCTATCTATCTAACTATCTATCTAACTATCCATCTATCCATCCATCCGTCCATCCAAAACTATGTGATTGAATGCCACAATTATAAGTTTGGTCAATGCTCGGAGTGCAAATAGAAAATCTACGTGTCTTTTACAACAAATATGTAACCATCCATTATATGCTGAGGAGAAGCCAGTCATGTATATGCACACAAATGTTTTAAGCCTTGCACCTAAATTTTGTATCGTATGCAATGAGTTTTCCTATAACATACATACATGTATGCTGCTTTCACGCACACATTTAACACACATATTTAAATCTCTCTTATGTCGTATCTAAAGTCATAAACTTGACAACAATTCAATGGTAAAGCAGATTGTGATTTTCCGAAATTGCACAAGCTCTTAGAATACACTCTATTATTCACCGGCTTTAACTGGTCATTTCGCTCATGTTTATACACAATCAAATGGTGGCCACAATAATACTCAAATTATCTAAGCGCATTGATAAAAATAGTTGTACGACAATAATGTCTATTAGGCTGGTACATAGAATACAAAAGTGAAGAGACTAAATAATTTGGAAAAAATAATAAAGAAAGTTATATATATCTGTCTTGTGATCTGAATTTTTTTTAATACCATTTAGTTCGCAATCGAAGATGATGTCTCCTCCTTCCCCTCTCTCTCTCAC